>CALYLW010000052.1:1765141-1932851 GCA_944989445.1 Ampullaceana balthica | reverse complement strand
AGGCAATGTACAAGAGCTAACACATAGTGTAGTGGTGATGTCAAAATGTCTTTGATGAGAACAATAGTCAAGGTCAAAAGTTTTACTATTATATTACAAGTAAGAGTCATTTGATAGTTACAGGAAAAAAAACGACGGTTAACTGGTCCTCAAATCAAGTTCAGTCTTATAGTGACAGTTTTCCTGAGAAGTACCTGCTGGTCAAAGGAACTTGACTTCAAATTAACTTATCGATATAAAATCTGATGTTGGTACTTTTCAGATAATTAACCTGAATAAAATTACACTTAAATTCTATCAATGGTATCGCTTTTTTCCAAAGATTAGACTAGCATATATTTGTGTGATGTGAATGGGGCATCAGAAAGGATGCTTTCATAGCTTGAAATAATTACCTTCGTGAGGGTGTGTAAACACACTCTAAGTCAAATCCTGTTATTCTGGTTGGACCAAATACAACCATATATTTAGATGGAAGCCTTGTGTCACGCAGAAAAAATTTAGTTAGTGATGTTTTAGCACAGCAATGGGTTGTGATGTTTTAGCACAGCAATGGGTTGTGATGTTTTAGCACAGCATTGGGTTGTGATGTTTTAGCACAGCAATGGGTTTTTGGTGGCATTTGTCATGAGGCTGTTGTGACTGTTATATGTTCACCATTCAAGACGGAATAAGGGTGACATTATAACGGCTAATATACTTCCTTGGACGGCAATAATGTCTGATCAATGGCACACATACAGGGCAGTTGGTACAGTTCCTGGTTTTAAGTAACCAAATAGTCAACCATACCGTTAACTTTGTTGATCCATACCGTTAACTTTGTTGATCCATACCGTGGCAATAATGTCTGATCAATGGCAGGCATACAGGGCAGTTGGTACAGTTCCTGGTTTTAAGTAACCAAATAGTCAACCATACCGTTAACTTTGTTGATCCATACCGTTAACTTTGTTGATCCATACTGTGGAGCTAATACACACAGAATCAAAAGCTCATGAAAGGCTGCCAAGGAAAGTAACAAGCGTCATAATGGGACTCATCGACACATGCTGGGCTCATGCATGTTTCAGTAAATGTGTCAGACTCGCATCAAAGTTTGTCAGTTGAACATCTTTTGGCCACCACTTTAAATCAGTAAAGGGTTGTACATTGCATTAGGCCCTAAATGCAAATTTTTATAAATTCTTCATTTGAACTTTTGAACTTAGCTGAATAAAGTTTAAAAATATTCGGGTGAATAAAACTTTTTGTGGAAAAAGTCATGACATGCTTTCTTGTTGTAAAATTTTATTGGGTTGAATTAACTGACAAGTATCATGATGTTTTCTAAAAATGTATTTAGTGTGTGTTGAAAGAGGTGTACGGCTAGTATAGCCCAAACCCAATATTTGAACAGGAAAAGTAGGGGGACATCTTGTGCATCGAAAAATACTGTAATTCAGTCATATTATGATTTCAAAATAATATGGCTTTTTATAAAATCCAATCTAATCATGTGTTTATTCCGTAAGCTCACGGGTTTTGTTAATATTATATTTTGTCAATTTAAAAAAAAACGCCAAGTTGACAAGCATCACACAAGAGGTAAACATAATGTCACCAATGGAAGAAGCGTGGTAAAATTTGTTACACTCTTTTATAGGTTTTAAAAACTTATAAATAATACCTTGCTACCAATAATGAACGCTTTTACCTGTCCTATTTTTAGAGAGGTTAACTGTTCCTCAAAAAACGAACTGTCTTAACAACCTTCGATAATATGACATTATAATACATGTACATGCCAATGAAAAATTGACTATTAATTATCTCTGTTTACTTCTTTGCTTGGACTATTTGAAATTTTAAAAAATTTATTATAATTTTTTTTAATTTGCTGAGTTGACGGGCATCACACAAGAGAGCTGAATGCAAGTGGTGGTGACATCACAGGCTCTTTGATTTCACCATCAGATGATGCAAGCCGAAAATTTGATCTTATCTCTTGTTGGTTCTCAAAACTTAAAGAAAAATAAGGCCTGGACTGGTCTTTTTGTAAACGGTTAACCAGTGCACAAAAAACAAGCTGTCTTAACTACCTTATTATGTAGTAATGTAAATAACTAAAGATTGTCCCTATACTTTGTTATTTGATGAATAGCTAGAAATATATATTTGATTTTAAATTTAGGATGTGTGACTGTGACAAAGCTAAAACAGGATATTACATTTCTATTTGTATTGGCAACTCATGTGCCTACTTTGATTGGAAGTCTTTTGAAGAAAAACTAGTGAATAGTATTGGGCTCTATCATATTTTTCAGCTTTAAATTGAAGCACCAACTATTAATAGGGCCATATTCAAGTGATTGCATGAAAAGAAGAGGATAAGTGTTAACAGTAAACTGACTGACATTCAATCCTGTAAACTGAATGCAATTCATAATAATTCAATGAATCAATTCCACTTCCAGAGTTTTTGCAGCACTGCACACTCTATTCAAGGACACCCCAACTTATTATTATTACAAAATAACTACAGTGTGACCCGCTTAAGTCGACGGCGTTGGGGTATGAAAAATGGCGCCGAGATAACCGATCATCGAGCTAAACGAAAACCAATATGGCAGCAAAATATTAACATGCGCTTAAAATTTCTTTATATACATGATGTGCGTTAATTAGTGATGGGGCGATTAATCGTAATGGTATCGGAATATCGGGACCCATTTCTTCACTCTTTCCTAAGGTTGTTAAGACCGTTCGTTTTTAAGGACCGTTTAAGTTTAAATATAACCCTTTATTGCGTCAGCGCAGTTTTTTTTCCCTAGTACATAACTACATGTGTAAAGAATTCGTCTACTCCTGCCCGCCACACAGCGTGCGCGCGCAGGGTCTGCTGGTGACTTTCCTTACTAGCTACACAAATAAATACCCCCCCGTCCCCTCAGCTAACAATGGACTCATAATTTCTTTTCGGTAACTTGATGCTAATCGGACTAACCAACAACAATGGTGTGGGAGATTGAGAGTGGGTAAACTGTCTGTAGTCTGTTATATTATATATTTTAAAATCTGGGGAGCCTTGTTTACAGTAAGCACCCTATGATTTTGGTATCGTCCCATCACTAGCGTTAATAAATGAGAATGTACATGCAGATGCTTTTGGAGGTTTTTTTTTACACAAAGGCGTTGCCGTTATTTGTTTGTCTATCAAAATATCATGACCTATATATGGCTCATGACAAAAAAGCGAACTCTTCTCTATAAAAAGGTACTAAAATAAATTAGGAGCTACTTTTGAACCTTCAACTTTGACACATTTTAATTAATTCTAACCAATAGTTAAATGGCTTTTGCACATGGCCACTCCTTATGAATGAAACAATGAGAACAAAGCAGTAGTAATAGAGTCAATTTGACGTTGAAGGATGAATGGTTGCCAATGACAACAAGTCTGCACACGGTACATTTTGTTATTCCATACGAAACGAAATGTTTTAGACATGCGATTCTGCGTGCATCTTTGCTATTGGAGCAATTACGTAATACTCGGCATCGGCATCACTTACGCGGCCGCTAAGTAACATTTTCAAAATCTGCCGATTTAAGTTAGTAACACAGCGCTGAGAGCTTAACGCTCACCAGCAGACTCCGCGAGGCCGAAATTCGATGCGTGGCCTTGGTTATAAAAAATCGATAACTAACATTTTCAAAACCCGGCGATTGGTTTAGTACCAGAAGCAACACCAGCAGACCTATCGCCCTTGGTTATAAAAAATCACATCTAACATTTTCAAAAGCTGGCGATTGGTCATGGGGATTGAGATAACCAACACTAAGTGGCAAATTTGGCACTCTTTTGTGCTCGAGGCATTAGGGTTCGGCGACTTAAAATAATCGAATAAACCAAGCTGAAAATGCAAAGACAAAGAGAGAATTTGGCGGTTCCAATAAAAAACGTCGACTTAATAGAGCTGACGAGTTAACCGGGCTCGAGTTAAGTGGGCTCTGCTGTATAATAGTATTTTTTACAATATATATTTTATCAAAGATTGCATTATTTAAACTGTGCATACAGGGACAATATATGTATTTTTCAATACATGTAATTACAATTTAAATTAAATATCTTTATCTGTAACAAAATTTTTCCATGGCACATTTGTCCTAGTCATGAATTTTTAGTTGGGAAAAAGTAATAATTTTTTTATATTTAACATTAAAAATACTAATTAATTAATATATGTTCAAGACATATTCAGGTTAAAGCATTGCTTAAAAAAAAGACTGGCATTTGTTAAAAAGAAGATTGATTTTTTAAAATATATAATGAAGTGTGGAACATTATTAATGTACAAGATATTCAGATTTAAGGCATTTAAAAAAAAAGACTGGCATTTGTTAACAGACACAACCAACCAGAGCTTGCTGTCAGAGATTATCACATTGTTAAACTTCATGAATTTGCTTGGGGAGCAGCTGTTTGACTTGATAGAAATTGAATAGCAGGCCATCAGCTGGTGGAGATCAAAGTGTTATAAGTTATATGCAACTAATGGATTATGGCAGGGGTTGGGAATTGTTTTGGCTTGGGGGCCACTTTGTTGTAACAGATTTAGCAGAGGTTGGAAAATGTGAAAAGTAAAGTTGCATTTGTATTTGCACATTATAATTTTGTGCTGTAGCTAAAAAAAATTGCTTTAAGTTATTATTTTCTTTGGCTGCAGTAAGTGTCCTTGCTAGTTAGTAGTTGCTAGTTATTTTGATAATCATTGATATTTGTAGGTATGAATGTAGTTTTTAAAAAATGGCCTTACTTAATTAATTTGCTTAAAGTCCATTTTAGACTTTACTGGCATGAATGATCAGTGATTTATTCAATGTGTATAATTAATTAAATGGACTTATCTTCATTTTTCAGCTGGTTTACTCATTTCTATGCTGTCGGCTTGGTCGTCCACAGTTGTGTGTTCATTTTTCTTGTTTTTTGCCTGTTTGGCAGTCCAGTTTCCAAAATTATAAGAAGTCTCCAATATTTGGCAATTTGGGGGGCTTCACAAAATTCAGACAAAAGTAAGTTGAAACATACGTCAGATGATGTTGAACTCCATTAAACAACCAACTGTTCACCAAATACACACTATCAATTTATACGGTTTCCAAAACTTATAAATTTATAAATACAAGTTATACTTATTATCATGATTACATAAATGAAGGTAATGTCTAAATACTTTCTGATTGGCTATTAAGATAATACAAGTAAAAGCCAGCATAAAACGGGATTCAATCCTCTCAATTAAATTTAAGTTTCTTTCAATTTTCAGTTTTATCCTTCAGTTTTTGTGTGTATCAATGGCCAATAGAAGTAAACTTTGCAATTATCTTAATTAAATAACAATTCTGTTTATGTTTATTCAACAGATTTCAATGACAGTGGCCTGCCTGTTCTTATTGTGTTTACCACAGAATGGTATCAAATACTCAGGCGTCTCTATCAATGTTTATACATCAATACATTTTCCAAAAGCACAATGAGCTTTGTTCATTACTTTTATGGCATATTTTTATACAGCTCCTTTGGAATAGGACTCTTGATTTCCATTCCCGTGGAAAAACTTACTATTGCCAGTGAGTCAAAAATGGAGTCTGTGTCTTTATTTTTAAAACCTTTTTGTCAGCAGTATATTATTTATGATGGCACATATTGGAGAAATTTGAAACTTGCTAATAAGCTTAAAAAACTCACCATGGTTTTTAATTTATGCCAACTTGTGCCGTTCTCAACATTTAATCTATTTCTATTCTTTAATTGCTGACCTAATTCTACTGTACATTCTTTCAGCCCCCAATCTTCTTGAAAGTGTGCGTTACATCTTGGCTGTGGTATTGTTTCTATGCGCCTCCCACTACCAACACAAGAGCATGTTGACATTTGCTGCCCTGAGGCTTGAACAGAAAGGTCAATCACATTTTACATCAGATTCTTCTTGCTTTATAAAGTCATTATAATTCTAAGGGAGCATGTACTTTTTACATTTAAAAAAAAGTAATTCTACTTAAACTTAAGTTAAAGTTTACAATGTTAAAGAGCATAACTGGGTATATCCTCCATGTTTTCTTCATTGTTTGTCAGAGATCCATTTTTTAAAACAAATTTTAATATTAGCCATTGTGTACTTTTGAGTGTTGGTCATTTTATCTGTGACACGCTGTAAGATTTTGATAAAATTTTGCAAATATTTTCCCTACTGCGTTTGTACCATTAAACATTTAAAGAAAGTAATTCTATCAATTCTTCATTTCAGATCAAAAGCCGACTGGTCACTTTATTCCCCACGGCCACTTGTTTGAGCTTGTATCTTGCCCACATTTCTTGTGTGAAATCATCATCTACATAACTCACTGTCTGGTCTTCAAGTTCAGCAATGTCTATTTGCTCTCAGTAGCATTGTTTGTGCTGGTCAACCAGACCGTCATCAGCGTAACTGCCCACAAGTGGTACAGGGAAAACTTTCCCAACTACCCTCCATACAGAAAAGCATTTCTGCCGTATCTTTGGTAAATTTTTTTATAGTTTTTTTTTGTAAACTCGTGATTCCTAAAAAGTTGCTCATATTTTAGATGCCAATTTACTTCACTGTCTCATAGAGAAACATGTGTTCCTTTGCGACCAAATTTTTTTGAGTGTCACTTGAGAGTGTCTGTTCATAAGATTGAATATTTGGAGGAATTAATGAGGAGGTTGAAACCCAACATGCCAATGTGCCTTCCTTGAATAAGTTAAAGCCAATTTAAATGAATGTTTACACACAAGTAGACAGACAATGAATTTGTTAATATTTCCGTGTTTATATTTGGTTATTTTCTATGAAATGCATTTATAAATTGGGCATTTTCATTGCTTAACACTTAAAATACGCTTTTGAGCACTTAATTGTTCACTAACAATGGCTTGCCAAAAAATGTCAACAGTTAATTATGCTTCAATGTAAACTAGTTTGTTAAAACTATTGAATTCTAAGTGTGTTTTTGTGTGTGTTGATGTTGATATAATTTATAATTAAAATTGATTTTACTTTTTGTTGTCAAGAGTTATGGGACTTTCAGTTAGGAGCATACAAGTAAAATGTTACACAACCATTGGAAACTGTTGTATTATTTTACATAGCTGGCTGTCTAGTTATGTATTGATTTATCTGGGTATTCACAATTCTAGGCCAATTTCTTATGTGCATATACAGTAGTTATATAATTCTCAGAGGATGTTAAGTCTAGATGGTTCTGCAATTTGCATAATAGTGAACAAGTTGCTTCAACACAAAACCTTGTGTAATTGATGCTAATAAATACTTCAAGGGGTCTACTGACAGCTCATTATAAACCTGGATTCCAGAACTGTCAATTCAAGAACTAGATTTGAGGACTTAAGTATTTAGACAAAATTTCTCTGACCAAATAAAATGATAAAAAGTATATCTTTGTGGCTAGGGCTAAAATGAGGTTTTAATAGCATTTACTTGGCATTAAGAAACTTACATCCAAAAAAATGTTGCCAGTTAGGGTACAGATAATATCAGTGGTTTGTGTTTTTTTAAAAATTTTGGCTTAGAATCAATTACCCATGGTAAACAAATGAATTTTTTTATACCATATCTCCTTGATTTATTATTTGGCTGTTAATGTTTATTGCTGAATTTGTGGATATTATAATTGGAATTAAATTGATTGAAAATTTTAAAAGTCAAATGAAATCAAATAACATATCCAGTATTTCAAACATAACAAAAGTTCATTTCAAAATCTTGAAATGATAATATGACAATACTGTCACAAATTCATTACATAAGGTCTAAAACTGTCTTTATAATGAGCTGTGCATTCCTTCAAATCTTTACACTTTATTGCATTTTAGTTTTGCACACATTTTGTCCCTCTTAATTTCCAGTGCTCTTTCATGACTAAATGTATAATATAAAAACAGG
Organism: Ampullaceana balthica; assembly: GCA_944989445.1. Lineage (NCBI taxonomy): Eukaryota > Metazoa > Mollusca > Gastropoda > Lymnaeidae > Ampullaceana > Ampullaceana balthica. Next base: position 1,924,881 of record CALYLW010000052.1, on the reverse strand, counting down.
GTATTAGTAGGCCTGACAGGACGTAACACAACAGCGAATGTTTAGGCAAAGAGCCTTCCTCAACGGACAAATAGTACACAAATAAAACGAATAAAACGAAATATAAAAAAAAACACTTAGCTGCGGTGAAATCCAAGTAGTCCAGTAGAGATCATGAGCAGCTTAAAAAAAATGTTTCCCCCTTATTATTGTAGTAGATTTATTTGTGAAATGTTTATAAAGATACAGTGCCAGTCATTATTTTAAGGTGTATATCTTTCTGCTGTGTCAAATCTAGTCTTTAATTATATGTTTTATACTTGTAATCAGACAATCCTTTGATAATTTTTTTTAAAATACATTTTTATCACATGTACAGATTTTTAGTGCTTATATTATATTTTGTGTAATCCATTTTTTCCCCTCAATTTTTCTTCTTAAGATAAAAAATAAAATATTTAAAAAATCTTTTTTTTAAAAAGCACACGCTTTTATTTACATATAGAAATTGCACTAAAAAGAAGAAAATAAAATTTTTCGATCCGTGAACCTATCGACTGCACATAAAAGCGTGGGACGCCCATCACAACTCATTTCTTTTTGCAACTACTCTTTTGCATATAGATACATTTTTCTAATTAATATGATAGTAGCATGTATATGAACAAAGTTGTGAAACTTTAAATGTTTATTAATTTTCATATAGATTGTATTTATGTTTCGCAGCCTTGTACATGATAGCGAGTTGTGATGAGGGCCCCACGCTTTTATGTGCAGTCGATAGGTTCACGGATCGAAACAATGTTTATTTTCTTCTTTTTAGTGCCCTTTCTATATGTAAATAAAAGCGTGTAGTTTTTAAAAAATGATTTTTTAAAATATTTTATTTTCTACTTTTTAGTAACAAAATTTTTTAAATCAATTTTTCGACATACTCAATTCAATTTAATTAGTCAAACTTCGTTGTCTATAACTTAAATGTGATATTGGTAAAAAGAGATTATCAATTACAAATTTATGTATTTAAAAAAAAAGTTTCCCCAACTGAAAATTGAACCCAGTACCGCCAGGTCGAAAATCCATTAAGCTAACAATTCGGCCAACTAGGCTACAGAAATGCCAGTTGTATTATCATGTCAATTTAGATTTAGTTTCGAATTACTGAGCTGTTTAACACCTGGAATGTGGTCATCGATGGCTGGTGGTGAACTCCGGTGACATTCATGTGAAAGTCAAGAATAGCACGGATACAGATTATATAGAAGGATAAACTAAAAATGCATTTATTTAATTACGGTACATTCGATCGATCTGAAATTTTGATACAATGCAATGTCATCCAAGATTTATCTGTGGTAAAATTTTGAGATATCTAGGACCATCAGAAGTGGTTTTATTTTACGTTACAAGATTTAACGGATACAACATACAACATACAAACAGTGTGAGTTAAATAAAAGCGTGTAATAAAGCCCAACAGACCATGTTTAAAAGTGGTCATACAGGAAATAATTACATAATCTTGTTTTGACCAATCAAAAAGAATTCTTCTGATCTTGGTTAAATGGGCAGGTACTCTTCATGTTTTGGTTTGAAATTGCTTTAGATTTTGTGCTCAGAGTTATATTTATTACTTTTTCTAATGTTCATAAAACACAAATGCATTGACATGCAACATATTGTTTACCCCCAAGCTAATAATGGCATTCTGGCAATACTGAAGTTTCATTTCCTATAGATTTTTCATGTCAATATTCATCAATGTAAAATTGTAACAACACAAAATTTATTTTGTCAATGCTAGTAATATATTTTTTTTTAAAAGTAGCCAGCAGCTGACGAAGATGTTGTTGTCTGTCTTGTTTGTTGGATTTCATCAATGAGAGAATTATGCGCATAAATTTTAAGGCATTGTCAGAGGGTCAGTGAGTAATTCAACATGAAAATAATCTTCAAAGTTAATTTGTGAAACAAATTTGTAACATGGATACTTTAGTTGCCGCTTGAGACAATATCGTTACCTTTATGTTAGTCTTTTTGTTAGGCTTAACGTATTTTAATAATACAATAACCTGTCTTGTGGCCTCCTTAATGTTTCTTCTCATTTGAACCAGTTTCTTCAACTTTCAGAACAGTGAAGTCACAGAACTTGACCAAAAAATAATATTTAAATTTAAGGAAATATTTTGTCAAACTTTGTACTTACATTATATTTTTTAAAATTTAATTTTTTTATATTAGTTTCTAACTTTAAAGATGCATTCCAGATTTAAAGATTTTTTTTGTTCCATTGTATTGATATTTAAAGCTAACTTTGATATTGTCTTGCTGGATTGGAGTCTAATTTATATCCACAGCAGTGAAGAATTGTTATAATATTTTCATTAATTATGGCTCAGTTTTGTGATGAATACCTATGACATGAAATTGAATTAACAAAAATATTTGAACCAAATCAAAATTGTTTCTTTGTTGTTGTTTTTTTCATAATTGTTTATTTCATCTAACACTAATAGCAGACTGGCAATAAAAAAAGAAAATATTTAACAATTACAAACTGAGTCTACAGTGACCTGCCCTGACATTGTATTGACATCTGAACATTTGCATCTCGTGGTTGACTTGAATGCTAAAGAACAATTAATCTAAATCAGCAGTACCAATAACAAAAAACAACTGTCCCAAGCATACACTAACACAATTGGTAGTTTTTAGATAAAGCTCCCTTCAGTCGTGCAGTCTCAGCAGTTCTCATCATACACTAACACAACTGGTTTGTAGAGAAGGTCCACTTCAGTCGTGGAGTCTCAGCAGTTCTCATCATACACTAACACAACTGGTTTGTAGAGAAGGTCCACTTCAGTCGTGCAGTTCTCATCATGGACTAACACAACTGGTTTGTAGAGAAGGTCCACTTCAGTCGTGCAGTTCTCATCATGGACTAACACAACTGGTTTGTAGAGAAGGTCCACTTCAGTCGTGCAGTCTCAGCAGTTCTCATCATGGACTAACACAACTGGTTTGTAGAGAAGGTCCACTTCAGTCGTGCAGTCTCAGCAGTTCTCATCATGGACTAACACAACTGGTTTGTAGAGAAGGTCCACTTCAGTCGTGCAGTCTCAGCAGTTCTCATCATGGACTAACACAACTGGTTTGTAAGTAAGGTCCACTTCAGTCGTGCAGTCTCAGCAGTTCTCATCATGGACTAACACAACTGGTTTGTAGAGAAGGTCCACTTCAGTCGTGCAGTCCCCCACGTAGTAGGTCAGGAGAACATGCTCCAAGTGATTCTCTAACATCTGTGAGGATGTAGACACACCGCTCTTTAATTTTATTATGTCGTTTACTCAACAAGTATAATGACATGATGTTAAAAATTGGTTATCTGTAATACTAGAGTTAACCTAACAATTGGTTATGTGTAATGCTAGAGTTAACCTAATAATTGTTTATCTGTAATACTAGAGTTAACCTAAATAGTGGTGGGTAAAATTAAGCTTCCAATCGATGGTGGTGTCAGTGATGAAAGAACTGCCCAGCTATAAAACAAAATAATTGTGTAAATTTGCATTCAAGTACATGTACTGCACTTCAAATTTAAAAATACCAAATTATTGTTCTTTTTCATGCCCCTGAACTATATGTAAGATCCCACCGCAGTTTTGTGGCATAAATATCTACAATTATTTAACTTAATTCTTAAAAAAAAATCTTTTGTATGGTTATGAAATTGTGTAAAATAAATTATTGCCATGTTACAATTATCTATATATATAAAAATCAAAGTATGTATGTATGTATGCATGTCTGGTATAGCTGACTAAACCATTCATCCGATCGCCATGAAACTTTTGGAGACTTTTGAGTACGCTCCAGGGATGGAAATAGGCTACTTTTTTTTCAAAATTTAACACTTATGGGGCGCCGGGGGCCCATAATGAGAATTTTTTCTTATATGAGCTATATAAAAATTAGTTTAGGGCTTAGCTGCTTGGAAAATGAATGGATCTTGACCAAACTTGGTACATAACAACTTGATAACCTATATTAAAGTATCATATGGCATTGAACTCCTAATGTCCGTTCCTTCGGGGCCGGGGGCCCAAAATCTTTATTTTTGTAAGCGTTAAATACTTTATTCCCGTTAGCTGACTATACCATTCATTCGGTCGCCATGAAACTTTTGGAGACTTTTGAGTACGCTCCCGGGATGGAAATAGGCTACTTTTTTTCAAAATTTAACACTCATGGGGCGCCGGGGGCCCATAATGAGAATTGTTTCTTATATGTGCTATATAAAAATTAGTTTAGGGCTTAGCTGCTTGGAAAATGAATGGATCTAGACCAAACTTGGTACATAACAACTTGATATCCTATATTAAAGTATCATATGGCATTGAACTCCTAATGTCCGTTCCTTCGGGGCCGGGGGCCCAAAGTCTTTTTTTTGGTAAGCGTTAAATACTTTATTCCCGTTAGCTGACTAAACCATTCATCCGATCGCCATGAAACTTTTGGAGACTTTTGAGTACGCTCCCGGGATGGAAATAGGCTACTTTTTTTCAAAATCTAACACTCATGGGGCGCCGGGGGCCCATAATGAGAATTTTTTCTTATATGAGCTATATAAAAATTAGTTTAGGGCTTAGCTGCTTGGAAAATGAATGGATCTTGACCAAACTTGGTACATAACAACTTGATAGCCAACATTAAAGTACCATATGGCATTGAACACCTAATGTCCGTTCCTTCGGGGCCGGGGGCCCAAAATCTTTTTTTTTGTAAGCGTTAAATACTTTATTCCCGTTATGATTTACACGATCTTGAAAAGCATTGACTAATATATCTATCATGATCCAGATTGAAATGAACAGGTATTTTAAAGTTAATTTCTTGCACCGATTGGGCCCGGGGGCCCTTAATGTTGTTTTTTCTAATCTTATATATCTATATATATATAAATCAAAGTATGTATGTATGTATGCATGTATGTATGTATGTATGTATGTATGTATGTATGTATGTATGTATGTATGTATGCATGTCTTGTATAGCTGACTAAACCATTCATCCGATCGCCATGAAACTTTTGGAGACTTTTGAGTACGCTCCTGGGATGTCACTGGCTACTACTTTTTTCAAAATTTAACACTCATGGGGCGCCGGGGGCCCATAAAATGATTTATTTTCTTATATATGAGCTATATAAAAATTAGTTTAAGCGTTAGCTATTAGGTAAATTGATGGATCTTAACCAAACTTTGTATATAACAACTTGGTAGCCAATATAGAAATACTAAAGGGACTAATTTCCTAATGTCCATTTCTTCGGGACTGGGGGCCCAAAATGTCTTATTTCATAAACGTTTAATATTTTATTCCCCATTCAATTATTAAAGATCTTGAAAAATATAGATAAATATATCCACAATGAAATTGATTGAAATAAACAGGCGTTTTGAACTTGACATCTTGCACTAAATGGGCCCTGGGGCCCTTAATGTCGTTTTTTGCTTTTATGAGCTATATAAAAATGAGTTTATGCGTTAACTACTGAGTAAATGAATGGATCTTAACCAAACTTGGTATATAAAAACTTGGTAGCCCATATTAAAATAACAAAGGGCACTGCACTTCTAATTTTTAATTGTTCAGGGCCGGGGGCCCCAAATGTATTTTTTCGTATGTGTTTGAGATATTATTTCCCATTCTATTTTAACGATCTTAAGAAATATATCAATGATGAGACTGAATTAAAATGAACAGCATTTTGAAATTTACATCTTACATCGAATGGGCCGGGGGCCCCAAATGTCTTTTTTTGTGTATACTCTAAGATATTATTTTCCCACTCAGTTTTTAACGATCTTGAGAAATATATCCATGATTAAAATGAATTTAAATGAACATGTTTTCAAAATGTACATCTTGAATTGAACGGGCCTGGGGGCCCCTTAATGTAGTTTTCCTTATATCTACATATATATAAAAATTAGTTTAGGTGTTAGATAATGAGAAAATAAATGGATTTTGACCAAACGCGGTATATAAAAACTTAAAAGCCTATATTAAATTTCGATAGGGCACTGATCTCATAATGTCCATTTCATCGGGGCTAGGGGCCCTAAATGTGTTTTTACTAAATTTTTAATATTGTATTCCCCATTCAATTTTACACGATATTGAGAAATATAGATACATATATTTATATTTTTGTTATGAAATTGATTGAAATGAACAGATTTTCGAACTTCATATTTTAAACTGATGGGCCTGGTGACCCGTTAATGTAATTTATTTTTTATCTATATATATTCCTTTTTACTGAGATCGTTGCAACGCACGACGGGTCTGCTAGTTCTTAATAAAACAAAATTCCTTTTGCCACTAATGCGGCCGTCCATAAAGTACGTCACGGTATTTTTGACAATTTTTAACTTTCTCTCCCCCTGTCACAAACTGTCACAAATCTTGGACCCCCCCCCCACTATAGTACGTCACACTTTCGAAACAAATTGTTCATTTTTATTAAAAAAAATAATTAATAATAATAATAATAATTGATAATTTATATAGCGCTGTATCCCAGCAAGGAACCGGGCTCACAGCGCTGTACATGGAGATCATAACATACATATAATAATTAAATAACCATTCATTCGGTAGTAACAACATAAAGGACAGTACATTACACATAAGCTATGTTAATCATTAAAAGAAAATGTTGTTTCATTAATTCTGTAAATAGATTCTGAAAAGATGCGTCTTAAGTCTTAAGTGCAGTCTTGAAGGACTTGGTAGTTAGACTACTACGGATGTGTATTGGTAGAGAATTCCATTGTTTGGCTGCACAAAAGGAGAATGACCTTTCGCCAAATGATTTAGTTCGTGTGTCAGCAGAAGAGCTGCTTATATTAAATTAAAATTTAATATAAAACATTTTGACGTCACTCATGGCCGGACCCCCCTCCCCCTGTCACACTTTCTTACCCCCGCCCATCTGGAGCGTAACGTACTTTATGGACGGCCCCAACTTGTTGTGACTGTGACTGTTACCATGAGGAATATATATTTTGAAATGAAAATAATCTTCAACGGATCAAATTCGATGTTTTAGTCAATTATCTCCCTTTCCATTACTTACTTGTCTCCTTCCCATCAAGTCTGTGAAAGAACTACTCGCTGCAGCAGCTCTTCGTTAATTCAAGTTTAAATTTTGTAACCCAAGCCGAATATTGTGCCATTTCAAGTTATAGCCCTTTTAAATGAATTAACTCCCCTTTCGGGCTTCTATTCGTGGCTTAACGTAGGGGGGGGTAGGGTGTCACGTGTGATTAACATGATTTGTGACGTAACGTCACGTGAATAATAAACGCGGGAAGAAAGGAGCATTCCCATTGGTTGAAAGGGATAAGTAACAGTTACAGGGGGGGGGGAAGGGGGTGTTTAGTTGAAGACGTCACTCAAATTAGACGTCCGCCCTTTTTACACCTGCAGAACCCCATCAACATATTCTCCCCGAAACTCTTTAAACGTTCATTCTCATTCTCACTTCTTATTGGTTAAATAAAAGTTTGTTGTATTGGCAAACTTTAGTGACAGCCTTTTTAAAACAAAAATAAATTATATTGCGAATAAATTAAATAATGAAACTTTCTGGGTGGGTTAGTTAAAAACACGCCAGCGATTCCTTCAGAATGTCGCAAGCTAGTGACCGAGTGTCAGGAAATGAAGTGGACGTTTGCCCTTTCTTAGACCCCACATTGTGTAATGACATACAGCGCATAGCACTCCAGGTTCCGGTTGTGTCTTGTACAGCAGCAGGTGAGTTAACCCCCTTGTCTCCACGTGACCCATGCAGTATAGGGCGCCAAACGCTGCAGGAGGAAATTAAGAGAACACGTATCTTGTGTAATTGAGGGCTTTGGAATCGCTCAACAAGGAAGTCAGTATTGGGAGTCAACTTCGTCTGGTTATGAACAAGTATAGAGATCGAGTAATTTTTTATTTGCTTTGCAGCAACATTGTCAATAGGTTTATGTCCAAAATTATGTAGTTGGTTTGTTTATATCTATTGAGGTAGTTGGTTGGTCTATACTGGTTGCTTTGACATAAGGGGCCGTCCATAAAGTACGTCAGGCTATTTTTTTTTACCATTTTTAACTCCCCCCTCCCCTGTCACAAGCTGTCACAAATCTCGGACCTCCCCCCCCCTCTTAAAGTACGTCACACATTCGAACAAAAAGTTTCCTTTTTATTAACAAAATAATTAAAATTTCATATAAAACACCGTGACGTCACACTTGGCTGGACCCCCCTCCCCAATGCCACAAACTGTCACACCTTCTTACACCCCCTCCCCCCTCCTGGAGCGTGACGTACTTTATGGACGGCCCCTAAAGTCATAATGGAAAGTTGGACTGAGATAACGTGTTTAAAATAGTTAAAAAGATTCGCCAACAATTTTTTAATCAAACTTTTATTTTAAAATTTCAATTTTCCCCCATTCCTTTCCGTTCTTCTGTGATTTGTTGTTATTAGGAACCTCGTGCAAAAAATTTTTTAAATTATTTTTAAAAAAATTATTATTTGGTTGTTTGTCTCTACTTTAATTGTAACGGAGGGGGAAATAATTTATGACGTAAAATTTATTTCTGTTTTTTTTTAAATTATATTTTGCCCGGTGAAGGCATCTGCCGCAATGTCGACACAGGAGCACTACTGGACGTGACTAACTGACTAACTGTCGTCATAGTCTGAACTACTGGACGTGACTAACTGTCGTCATAGTCTGAACTACTGGACGTGACTAACTGTGGTCATAGTCTGAACTACTGGACGTGACTAACTGTGGTCATAGTCTGAACTACTGGACGTGACTAACTGTGGTCATAGTCTGAACTACTGGACGTGACTAACTGTGGTCATAGTCTGAACTACTGGACGTGACTAACTGTGGTCATAGTCTGAACTACTGGACGTGACTAACTGTGGTCATAGTCTGAACTACTGGACGTGACTAACTGTGGTCATAGTCTGAACTACTGGACGTGACTAACTGACTAACTGTGGTCATAGTCTGAACTACTGGACGTGACTAACTGTGGTCATAGTCTGAACTACTGGACGTGACTAACTGTGGTCATAGTCTGAACTACTGGACGTGACTAACTGTGGTCATAGTCTGAACTACTGGACGTGACTAACTGTGGTCATAGTCTGAACTACTGGACGTGACTAACTGTGGTCATAGTCTGAACTACTGGACGTAACTAACTGTGGTCATAGTCTGAACTACTGGACGTGACTAACTGTGGTCATAGTCTGAACTACTGGACGTGACTAACTATGGCGTGAGTAAAGGTAGACTAGTTTGAACTACTGTGACCCGAATAGCTGAGGCCCGAAGGACCAAGGTCTGACTAACTTCAACCTGACTGACCAGCGTAGACTAAAGAAATACTGGACGCTGTGTTACCCGTGCTGAGAACCAGTGTGTAGTCCACAACCACCGTCTCGTGCTGGCACGCCTCACCCAGGATGACGTCACAGAGCTGGCTGGTGGCCAGGATTGACCGGGGGCAGTGTGACGCAAGCTCGTGATAAGAGATCCCTGAAAGTACAACACAGCCCTTAGACGCCCCTGAAAGTATAACACAGCCCTTAGACGCCCCTGAAAGTATAACACAGCCGTTAGACGCCAATGAAAGTATAACACAGCACTTAGACGCCCCTGAAAGTATAACACAGCCCTTAGACGCCCCTGAAAGTATTACACTGCCCTTAGACGCCCCTGAAAGTATAACACAGCACTTAGATGCCCCTGAAAGTATAACACAGCCCTTAGACGCCCCTGAAAGTATAACACAACCCTTAGACGCCCCTGAAAGTATAACACAACCCTTAGACGCCCCTGAAAGTATAACACATCACATATACGCCCCTGAAAGTATAACACAGCCGTTAGACGTCAATGAAAGTATAACACAGCACTTAGACGCCCCTGAAAGTATAACACAGCCCTTAGACGCCCCTGAAAGTATAACATAGCCCTTTGACGCCCCTGAAAGTATAACACAGCCCTTAGACGCCCCTGAAAGTAAAACACAGCCATTAGACGCCCCTGAAAATATAACACAGCCCTTAGACGCCCCTGAAAGTATAACACAGCCCATATACGCCCCTGAAAGTATAACACAGCCCTTAGACGCCCCTGAAAGTACAACACATCCCTTAGACGCCCCTGAAAGTACAACACAGCCCTTAGACGCCCCTGAAAGTATAACACAGCCCTTAGACGCCCCTGAAAGTATAACACAGCACTTAGACGCCCCTGAAAGTATAACACAGCACATATACGCCCCTGAAAGTATAACACAGCCCTTTGACGCCCCTGAAAGTATAACACAGCCCTTAGACGCCCCTGAAAGTATAACACAGCCATTAGACGCCCCTGAAAATATAACACAGCCCTTAGACGCCCCTGAAAGTATAACACAGCCCATATACGCCCCTGAAAGTATAACACAGCCCTTAGACGCCCCTGAAAGTACAACACATCCCTTAGACGTCCCCTGAAAGTATAACACAGCCCTTAGACGCCCCTGAAAGTATAACACAGCCCTTAGACGCCCCTGAAAGTATAACACAGCCCTTAGACGCCCCTAAAAGTATAACACAGCCCTTAGACGCCCCTGAAAGTACAACACAGCTCTTAGACGCCCCTGAAAGTATAACACAGCCCTTAGACGCCCCTGAAAGTATAACACAGCCCTTAGACGCCCCTGAAAGTATAACACAGCCCTTAGACGCTCCTGAAAGTATAACACAGCCCTTAGACGCCCCTGAAAGTATAACACAGCACATAAACGCCCCTGAAAGTATAACACAGCAAATAAACGCCCCTGAAAGTATAAATCAGCCCTTTGACGCCCCTGAAAGTATAACAAAGCACATAAACGCCCCTGAAAGTATAACACAATCCTTTGACGCCCCTGAAAGTATAACACCGCACACAAACGCCCCTGAAAGTATAACACAGCACACAAACGCCCCTGAAAGTATAACACAGCCCTTTGACGCCCCTGAAAGTATAACACCGCACACAAACGCCCCTGAAAGTATTCCACAGCACATAAACGCCCCTGAGGGTATAACACAACCCTTAGACGCCCCTGAAAGTATAACACAGCCCTTAGACGCCCCTGAAAGTATAACACAGCCCTTAGACGCCCCTGAAAGTATAACACAGCCCTTAGACGCCACTGAAAATATAACCCAGCCCTTAAACGCCCCTGAAAGTATAACACAGCCCTTAGACGCCCCTGAAAATATAACACAGCCCTTAGACGCCCTTGAAAGTATAACACATCCCTTAGACGCCCCTGAAAGTATAACAAAGCCCTTAGACGCCCCTGAAAATATAACACAGCCCTTAGACGCCCCTGAAAGTATAACACAGTCCTTAGACGCCCTTGAAAGTATAACACAGCACTTAGACGCCCCTGAAAGTATAACACAGCCCTTAGACGCCCCTGAAAGTATAACACAGCCCTTTGACGCCCCTGAAAGTATAACACAGCACATAAACGCCCCTGAAAGTATAACACAGTCCTTAGACGCCCCTGAAAGCATAACATAGTCCTTAGACGCCCCTGAAAGTATAACACAGTCATTAGACGCCCCTGAAAGTATAACACAGCCCATATACACCCCTGAAAGTATAACACAACCCTTAGACGCCCCTGAAAGTATAACACAGCCCATATACACCCCTGAAAGTATAACACAACCCTTAGACGCCCTCTGAAAGTATAACACACCAAAGAAAACATTGATAAACTAGAACAAATTCAAAAAAGAGCTGCCAGATTCATTACTGGAGAATATTCGAAACTGACAAGAGTAACACCATTAGTTAAATCATTAAACCTTGAAACACTAGAGGATAGAAGAACCAAGAGCAAAGTAGTAATCATACATAAAGCAATTAATTCTAATTTAGAAATACAACACAAAGATAACTTAATACAACCCTCAGATAGGCATAAGGATAAAAACACCTTTCTTATTCCGTATGCAAGAACAAACACATACAAGTTTTCCTTCTTCCCGTCCGGAATTCGGGCGTGGAAGGGGTTGCCTGAAGAATCCAGGAAAACCAACACTTTATCAACATTTAAATCTCTGATAAAAATGCAGGACTAAACACAAACCATAGATAAGCGTAGGACGCAATAATCTTCTGTATAGAAGGAGCGTCTGTAAACAGACAAGATAAGATAAAAATACACCCCTGAAAGTATAACACAGCACATATACTTATAGTTTTAATAGAGTTTTAATTTTAAGTGTTGATAAAGTATTGGTTGCCTGGGTCTGATCAGAGAACAAAAACTGCAAATACTCTTAGAGTAAATCAAGTAAAGTGTTTACCTTCTCTGGTTAAAGTCGTAAACAGACTCAGATTCTTCATCTCCGAACAGACTTTCCCCGGATTGTCTGTGGCTTCTAACGCCGGGCCAAGAAATCCCTTGGAACCTGGCGGGAACTGAGGTGTAGGCAAGCTGCCTAATAGACAGACAAGAGGTTTACATTAAATGTGAGGTGTAGGCAAGCTACCTAATAGACAGACAAGAGGTTTACATTAAATGTGAGGTGTAGGCAAGCTACCTAATAGACAGACAAGAGGTTTACATTAAATGTGAGGTGTAGGCAAGCTACCTAATAGACAGACAAGAGGTTTACATTAAATGTGTGGTGTAAGCAAGCTACCTAATAGACAGACAAGAGGTTTACATTAAATGTGAGGTGTAAGCAAGCTACCTAATAGACAGACAAGAGGTTTACATTAAATGTGTGGTGTAAGCAAGCTACCTAATAGACAGACAAGAGGTTTACATTAAATGTGTGGTGTGGGCAAGCTATCAAATAGACAGAAAAGAGGTGTAGACAATCTACCTAATAGACAGACAAGAGGTTTACATTAAAGTGAGGTGTAGGCCAGCTACCGATAACAGACAGACAAGAGGTGTAGGAAAGCTATCAAATAGACAGACAAGAGGTTTACATTAAATGTGAGGTGTAAGCAAGCTATCAAATAGACATACAAGAGGTTTACATTAAATGTGAGGTGTAGGCAAGCTACGTAATAGAAAGACAAGAGGTTTAGGCATGCTACATCATAGACCTACAAGAGGTGTAGGAAATCTATCTAACAGACAGACAAGAGGTTTACATTAAAGGTTAGGTGTAGGCAAGCAACCTAACAGAAATTTATTAAATTTTAACAATTAAATGTGTAAAAATAAATGGGTTAATTGTTTAAGTTGGAAGTTAGTGGGTGGTACCAAAAATAGAAGACAATGACGAGTGGGAGGGAGGAGGAGCCAAATATGTGAGGTAATTGTCACCACCCTTATAAAGCCTCCATCACTTGTTAGATGTCACAATGAGTGAGAAGCGAACACGCCCACTAACGCTTGAGATGAATACCTGCCCACTAAGGCCTGACATGAATACCTGCCCACTAAGGCCTGACATGTATACCTGCCCACTAAGGCCTGACATGAATACCTGCCCACTAGGGCCTGACATGTATACCTGCCCACTAAGGCCTGACAATTATACCTGCCCACTAAGGCCTGACATGTATACCTGCCCACTAAGGCCTGACATGAATACCTGCCCACTAAGGGCTGACATGTATACCTGCCCACTAAGGCCTGACATGTATACCTGCCCACTAAGGCCTGACATGTATACCTGCCCATTAAGGCCTGACATGTATACCTGCCCACTAAGGCCTGACATGTATACCTGACAGTTCATAAAGGATGTAAACATTTCTGTTGATGTAAACCAATTCCCAACACATGGCCAAGGACTCCGTCGGAGAGAATTCTGTTACGCTGCGGAAATAAAACATTCAAAGTAAAACCGATATTTCTTATAGACTTCTAGGTATGTGTGCGATGTCGATGATTAAAACCAAAGCACCCGTTGAGGGTCGCGTAACCCTAAGCGACCGTTTCGCCCCCCTCACCAGCTATCGGTGAGAGGTACTGTTTAAGGGTCAGGAATGCCTGTACGGATTATCAATAAGTACTGCAAGAACTTGCAGGACGTCAGCTCTGAGGAAACCTTCCAACAGGGTGACACCCTTAGGTTGGTCAGATTGATGATCCTCCTATCTAGCGACGGTCCATGGCCAATAGACTCGTCTGCTGAGAAGGGGTCGCGCCGAGGTTGTAGAGAGTCGGAGAAGGAAATGCCACCATTACTTTGTGAGGTAAATGTTCTTGGAAGGCACCTCCGACCGAGTTCCTGGGTGCTTATGGGCTCTCTCTGAGAGAACCGCCCCGGGAATGTCTCCTAGCTATTTGTTCCTTCCGCGCACAATTGCTAGGAAAATTTATCGGGAAGACCTATACGAACATTAGGCTCAGGGCTTTTAACGCAGTTCTTCATGTAGGAAAGACTTTTTTTTTAATTAAAAAAAAACTTCGCCCTGGTAGCGTGAGCTTAGATTTTGAATAGGATCAAAATTCTAAGTGAACATCATTTCTTTCTTCTCTAGAATCTTTTGTCATCTTTTGTGTAAGTCAAAGTGTGTAAGATTTAGAACCAAAATGAATACAGACTATGGGTTAAAATCAAATTTAAAAAGTCACGCTTAAAATATACTAAAAAGTTTTGTAAAGGTAAATGAAATCAAGTATAAAATCTTTGCATATGTAAGCTGCACTTCAAGTGTTAATTCTATTGTCTATTTTATTCTATTTTATTGTTCTTTCAATTTTAACGAATGCTAATGGTTTATTCCCATTTCTGAAACTTCGATCAGGTAAAAAACTCAATGTTTCCTACTTTGGTTGTAAATACACAGATAAATTTTACTAATTGGAAAGTAACTAATGATTTAAGACTAAATTATAGTAAATTTAATAAACCTAGAAAAATCGTCTGCCGTCTATATTTTGTTTGTAATCCTATTCGTACAAGTTATATATATACCAGGGGCGTAACTAACGTTAGCTCCGTCTAGGGTAGACCAATTGTTTCGCCGCACCTTTCCATAAATATTAGCAATCAGATGAAAATGTACCTTTTATTTAGTAGGTAAAAAAGTTCAGTCCTTAGCATATTTAACTAAGGGTACTCATGTGTATAATAAAGGATTTCTGTTAACAATATGTGGTTAACATTTTAAGTTAACCACCTGTTCACAGTGCAGACTTTTTATTTTTTGCTGCTGTTTTTTTTTGGGGGGGGGGAGGTAACCCATCACTCACAGTACAGTCATGTTGTTGGTCGCCGTGACACATCTAAAGTTGGTGGACACGGAGATCTGGTCATGGGAAAACGTCATGTTGATCAGCTCATTCCTGGTGGCACTGAATGTGACACTGTCACGTGACTTCACCCAGTTGCCCTCGAACTGGTTAGGGAAGGTGCAACCTCCGGAGACACATGTACGACCTGGTGGGGTTGGAAATTGAACAGGTAAATAGTTTACGTTTTTTGGCCCCAGAATTTTCAATTCACTTCTACCTGGTGACATGATGACGGTATGCATGGGTTTTTTTTATATTCCATTTAAACCATGGATGCAACTAAGAATTCTGTTATCTACTCATACTCATAATAAATGTACAAGAATCCAGGAAAAATATCACCTGAAGCTAATGTAAAAAAACACACAATTTTCTAAGATTTAAAATATTTACATTAAATGTTGTAAATCAAATACATAACAAAATTATATTTTAAAACTTTTACAAACAGAAAAGAGAAGAAAAAAAACAATTTTTTAGCATACTCACAAGGTAATACTAATAACACAATGACTCTCCATATTAAAGTAACCATCGTACTTGTGGTAATATCTTTGAATTTCCCGCGATAAGCCATAGCCTCGTAGGTCTCAGACAGGCAGACGACTGTCTAGATTCAAAACGGAATTACCAGGCAGTTAAGTTTCAACTGTTTGTTAACGTGTGTCTGACAATTAATTCTTAAATTTAATTTTCAAGTTTTTATATAATGTATCCATCAGATACAAAATTTTCATTCAATAAATTTTAGCGATATTCTTTTGATCTCAACATGTTCGTGGGAACACACAAATCTTTTCAGGAACGATAAACGATGACGTCATTTGATCATTTTAATAGCTGATTTGTTTGACGTTGGACTCCACGTCTTCTCGTGTATGAAGATTTTGTTCGTCTTATCAAATAACTGTTAACTAATAAAGAATTGCGGCTGTACCTCTGGGGTGTTTATTTTATGGTGCTATAGCAAAGTAAATTTTGTTCCATAATCAATGGAAATTTACGTCATCAGATCTTTTAATGCCTGGAAATAAAATTACTCTAATTTTTAAACTGAATCAAGATTTTCCTTTGAATGACACACACATCTAGGAGTTGCTTTGAATTGTTTTCGAATTTACTAACCTAATGAGCAATGAAGATATATTCCTAAGTCAGGTGGACATTAAAAATAAATCAACAAATAAATTTGATTTAAATAAAACAAGTTTTGCGTTGAAGGGAGAAATAAGCTGATTGCGTGCGCACCAATTTGGTGCGTCTCTTAAGTTTGATTTCCGCACCGCACAAGATCTTTGCGAGACAGACTCTTTGCGTTGCTGTCGGGATGAGCCCTTGACCCCACATGCGCGGGACAGGTCGAAATATTCACCATTTTCTTTCGGTAGGTAATAATTCATCCCTCGCAATAAGGGCTCAGCTACATCTTATAGTCCCCTTATCTCATGATTGTCTATAAAAAAAACGTTGCCTATTATTTAAAAAAACAACAACTGCAACTGTGGTAATCAAGTAGCTATTCAGTTATAGTAGTTTTATCTCAGCCATCTCTGCTTACTGTCTACTGTTGACAAACTTTGAAAAAGTCTAGTTAAAAATTTAAAGAGGTTTAATAATGAATGTACAAAGAATACATCTTTTTAACAAGGTTCTCGATGCATGGTGGTATAGAACAGGACGGTAGATTGATCAGCAATTGGGAATGCAACACAATTTTTTGAATGATCCGTAAGATGGAAGTATTTTTAGTTTTAGTTTTTATTACTTTTAGGATATTAGTAAATTTGATCGTTTTGTTCATTGGTGTTATTAATTGAATAGTACTAAATGTAGGCTTTATGTTTGAATAGTACTAAAAGTAGGCTTTATGTTTGAATAGTACTAAAAGTAGGCTTTATGTTTGAATAGTACTAAAAGTAGGCTTTATGTTTGAATAGTACTAAAAGTAGGCTTTATGTTTGAATAGTACTAAAAGTAGGCTTTATGTTTCATTCTATTGTCTCAAACCAGGAAAACCAACACTCTACCAACCTTTTAAAATTCCAATAAAATTCAAGACTGTACATGCGCAATGGATAAGCTTATGACGCAATAATCTTCTGTTTAGAAGGAGCGTCTGTAACAGATAAGATAAGATAAATAACTTCAAAATACTTGCATGCAATTCATGTGAATAGCAATCTTTGATTTCACTTAACATTTGTCTTAACAACCCACAGTGGAAAGTCTAAGAAGTCGCTAGTGACATCACCTTAAAAATTTAGTTACTCTGTAATAAAAAAAATGATGACAAAAGGATTTGGATATCAATTAAAAATTATCTTGGTGGCTTCAAACATAGTTAAAGGGAACAGTTGTCAGACATTGAGTAGAGTTGCCAAACGTAATGAAGAGTTGTTTAACATAAACTACTCTCTAAGATAAGAGTTGTTGAACATAAACTACTCTCTAAGATAAGAGTTGTTTAACATAAACTACTCTCTAAGATAAGAGTTGTTTAACATAAACTATTCTCTAAGATAAGAGTTGTTTAACATAAACTACTCTCTAAGATAAGAGTTGTTTAACATAAACTACTCTCTAAGATAAGAGTTGTCCAACATACATTTTATTTGTCTAAGATACAGAATATATATTTTGTGTAACGTAGAGTTGTCAAACATGGCGTAGAGTTGTCTAACATGGAGTAGAATTGTCTAGCAAGCCACGGAGTTGTCTAAAATGAGGTAGAGTTGTCTAACATGCCGTAGAGTCGTCTAACATGCCACAGAGTTGTCCAACATGCCATAGAGTTGTCTAACATGGCGCAGAGTTGTCTAACATCCATAGAGTTTATCTAACGTACAGTGTTGTATACTAAAATACGGGAATAGCGTGAAATTACTCTTTTATATTCCATGTAATTCTTTTATTTTTTTGTATGACACAATTTTACTTATTTATTTAATTTAAAAAATGCAGATTTTCTTATAAGTTATTGACAACAATGAGAACATTAAAGTTTTTGTCAGCTTATTGTCAACTGTCACAATTCTTTTGCCTAAATGAATCTAGATTATTATCATTTTCTGTCAATATTTTATTCAGAGCTAACTTCTTAATCTGCACTTATATTACCAAGACAATTACATTGTATTTACAATTATATATTGTTTTTAAAAAATCACAATAGTTTCATGTTTTCAGTTCGAGAATGTTAAACAGATTCTACCAAAGAAACGTTTGTAGGTGTTATCATTTGAGTTATGGTGACAGACAATTGTAAATTTAATGTTATCATCGGTACCAGTTGTCTAAGGTAACAGATAAAAACAAATAAACAAACTGTCTTAGAGACCAGGGCAAGGGGAAATTTTTTATTTTTATGTACCGGTACAGAGGGGACTAATATGTTACCCTTATGGGGGGGGGGTAAATCTGTTAGAGGTACGGGGGGGGGGCGCCATTGTACTATCAGTTATTTCAGTCAATGTCGTTCCAGCAGAGTCCGTTTCTCGGTTGTTGTTATTTCAATTTTAACCGAAGGAGGCGTTGTAACATAAACAGATGATGCGCCGTGTGTCTAAGAGTTCATTCTTGATGATTGCATGTTTAATGGGAGGCAACTTGTTTATACGCACCTTATCTAATTAACGAAACTCTCAAACCTCACCCCCACCCCCATTACTAAAACCAACAACAATTAGCAGATTGAAAGTGCCGTCAAAGATATAACTGTCGTTCTGGACACTTTTACTGCTAACTTGTTTGACCATGACCCCGAGCTTGCTCAGAAATGCCTGGAGTAACACTAACCCGACTCAATACTGTTTTATAATAAACTTTCTTTTGGAATTAGGGCCGGGGGGGGGCATATATCGGCTTAGAAATTACAATATTGTTTACTTTGTTTATCCACCAGGTGTCGCAATATCCGACACGATTCTCAACATGGGAGCGCATGGTCGAACGCAGGGGTCAAACATCAGTTTACTACAAGTGGAGGCCCTCCGAAATGGGTGCATCTGAAAGTATTTTGTCATCGGTTTTATTTTAGCCCGCAGAGCTGTTTGCTGCAGATGTCAGAAATCTGAGAGCGCTCTGAAAGACACAACCACCTCCCTAGACCCCGGGAAAAGTTATTCTATAAACACACCGCTACTGAGCAGTCGTCGATAGCAGACCAAAAAAAACACCATGTATAAACAGAAAGAGTCTAGCTCAAACGGCTACAAGCGTGCTGGGACGAAAAAGAAGAAGAAATGCAAGAACGCGCAGGAAGACAACTTCAATCCCTACGTTAGTTCCGAACGAGTCCTCACGGCTCTAGATGAAAGAATCAAAGACATCGAGAGTAGAGGCAGGAGCCGGAAGAAGCGCAAGAACACAACAGTCAAACCTGTCTGGAAGCGCGCGGCGTCCACACCCTCCAACCTGTGTTCTTCCTACCCGAAGGGCCAAGGAATTGATCACCAGTGCAAGAGCGTCCGTTTTCAAAACCACCCCACCTCTTGCCACGTGCCCATTGTTGACGTCAGCCCCCCGCCCTGCCAGGGACGGGACTGCCACAGAGGAACCTCCGGGGACGGTCCTCACAAGAACTGCAGCAAGAGCCAGTCCTCCCACAGTTTCACGGGTTCCGGGGAGGTCAAGAATCAAGGGGGCAAGGGTTACAATCCGGCCAGCTCATCCAGCTTCACGCCAGACGGGTATTCCCGTTCCGGCAACAACAACTACGGACACTCGGTGCCTTCCAACAACATCTACGGAGCTGAAACCGAGCCCGACTTCTACTCGTACAAAGGGATGTACACCGACGAGATGAAAAAGTCGGATATGAAAAACTGGAAGCTCGCTTTGAAGATGGACGAGTTCATGCAAAAATACAGCGAGTTCGATCGTCCGAAGTCTAAAAATTTCCCAGCCGCAGCCTCTACGAAATTTCCTGGTAATTTCTTAGATGCAAAAAATGCGTACGGATTGTCTAGCAAAAAGGTTTTGCCGTGGGAGCAGAAGATCTCCCCGATACAGAATAAGAGGTTCTCATCACCCTACAAGGGAGGTGACTACGCGTCACAGGGATTCTCAAAGTATTCCAATTTCTACGGCGACAACGCGATCTCAAAGACTCCGACGGCGGCGCTGAGCTCCAACTACAGCAACGTCTACGGCATGGAGAAATACCGTCCCGACACCATCAAGTCCTACGGTGAGAGCAGGAACGCCCTCAGCAACATCGATCTGCCCGTTTCGGGTAGTTCCGATTGGATGAACGCGACCAGCTCTTACATCGGCGACACGGGAGACCGCGGTTTCAGGAAAGATAACTCCATGACGTCAAAATGGGATTTCAACAAAAATTCATTTCCGACGAGCACTTACGGTCTGGACAAGACCAACAATCGGTTCAACTTTCCAAGCAAGTCCTCCACGCTGTTTTCAGATGACATGAAGCTGTTAGGAGGAACCAGCCAACTGTGTGATTCTGGCCTGGCCAAGTTGAAGCGAGAGATCTTCGGGACCAGCATTCTCAACCCGCAGAAGATGAACGAAGCGCCGCTGGTTTCCGCAATGGTGTCAGAGTACAAAAGAATGGACTACTACCGTAAAACGCTGCAGAGCCAGCGAGAGAAGAACCTGGAGCTCATGGAGAAATACGTCTTCGGTAAACCAAAAGAAAGCGATGTTGAATATCTTTACAACGCCAGCGACGGACGGAACAAGTTCGCCCCGTACAACGCCAGGTCCTCCTCCATCGATAAAACCACGCCTCTGAAACGGAACTCGAGCGCCACCAGGTACGGAACAACCGACTTGCCCCTGCCGCTCAACGTGGCGGATAAATTCGACAAGTACCGAAACATGAACTACAGCTCGAGCTCCAGCACTCTTAAAACCCTCGACATGTTCCCGCCAAGAAGCCGTTCGCTAAGCGGCAGGGCGGTCGACCACCCGTACAAACCCATCAACGTCAAGTCGGTGTGCGACACGAATTTCGACTTGGACCCCAGCAAGTTTTTGAACTATTCCTCGGATTCCCGGTGGAGGCCCCGTACCAAGTTCTTAAACCCAGCGAGGGGCTCGTCAGCAGACAACCTGAAGGCGCTTCACGCCCAGTCAGGGGACACCACCGATCAGGCCTGGAAACAAAGCAAAACCCCGGAAGATTATTTGTACAGTTCGTGCTTCAACAAAGACTCGTGCGGTAGACGCAGCCCGAGCATGGACAGAGATGTGATCAGGCAAGGGTACATGATACTGAAAAAGTTTGGAGATCGCTACGGTGACAAGAGAAACAGAAGCTTCAGTCCGGTCAACAGGAAGAGCTACCTCAACGATCTGACTGCCAGAGACAGGACGCCCAACAGGTACTCCAGCGGCGCGGCTCAGGATCAGAAGGCCAAATCCGTTGGTGAGAATCTATCAAGCGATTATGTACCACTAGACTTTCAGAGGAGCTACAAAAGCTACGCCGCTAAAAGCGACAGTTACGCCTATTCAAACTCTTACGGCGACGGCGTCAGCGGGACTCGGAGAAGCCCGATCAAAAACTCTAATCCGAAAAAGGAGATGAAGCGGGATTTCTTGGACAGCCCGGCGACCTACTTGAACGCAAGGACTCAGATGGACTTCTCGGCGAATGCAAAAACGTCCGACCAGAGTGCGTCCCTGAGAGGCCAGCTGGGGACCGGCGCACAGATGGACATGCCGGAACACGAGGTCAGCAACAGCTCCAACAACGCCCCCAGCAAGGATTCCTCAGGGGTGTCCGTGTCGAGGTCAAGGTGCAGCCAGACCAGGGGCACCCCGGGTGGAGCCCAGAGCTCGTTGAAAGACTTCACCAGCAAGTACGTCATCGACTGGTGCCTGGACGATGAGACGAACCGGCTGAGGAACATCAACACTTTGATCTCAAAGACAGCCAGGGATAACTGTAAACACTTCACGACGAAAAGGTCATTTGATGAACTGGACCAGTCTAAGTAGGGGTAAAAGGTTATTTGATGAACTGGACCAGTCTAAGTAGGGGTAAAGGGTCATTTAATGAACTAGACCAGTCTAAGTCGGGGTAGATTCAACACATGTCGTGGAAATAAAGCTGAAACAAGAATAACTGATATATTTGGTGAAATACATATGTGCTTCACTTATAGATGAGTTGTATAAATGAGTTTACCAAAGTACTTTATTCAAGTTCTTATAAATACCCAAACGATCCAAAACATCGTTTCCCTTTACATCTATGCACACTAAAATCATACAAAAACACGCACACACATTTACATTTCTTGACATCCAATACATCTTTATTTTAAAAAAAAATGATTTTGTTCTCCACGGAGTCAATAAGAAAAAAACAACATTTAGCAGCCCCCCCTCACTCACACACACAAAATAGTTCTTAATAAATGGATTTGTTTTGGAGCAGTCAATCAACTATAGACTGCCAGGAAACTTAGACCTGTGGCACAAACTATGTGTAACTATATGTAACTAAAGCTGTTGTAAATGTCCCCCAACTTGTTATCCTCCCTATCAACGGTTGGAGCGTAAACACAAAGTCTTTCTGCAGAAATGAAGGAGTTCAAGGCCAAAGTAACGGCGTATTGATACCCTGAGATTTACCAAGTCACTAACAACAAAGTGCTGTCTGAACAAGAGCATTTAATAGCAGAGTTTCTTCCATTTATTTTACGGGTTCAAACAGCAGTGCAATCTGAAAATAGATTCAAACGAAAAGGATAAAAACTTCTTCTCAATTAAAAGTTTTACATCGTATTTCTTAATTTTCTTATATATTAATTAAGCCCCATGCACATTCACGCATCTCTAATTTTCTACTATGAATCTATGTAACATGCGTAAAGATACTCGTTCTTATTCTACAAGATAGGTCAAAGTGTCCAAAGAAAATATTTCGCTTATCATTTGAATTATTTTATTATACATGTGTGAAATTGGCATAGAAAACGGACGCCATTTTGCCCCACACATTTACTATTTGCATAAACACTATAGAAATAAATCTGGTTTTAAATATCTAACCCCCATACAAAAATATGTTGTTTTGAATAATTATGTTTGAGAATATTATGTTAAAGTGATCACACAAAGCGTGTGACTGCATATTCAGATCAACGTTCTCTGATATTTTACAAGGATGAGTATGGAGTAAGCTATATGTATGAGAGAAGTTTGATATTAAACTTAATGTTTCAAAATGTATAAAACAAAAGGAAATATAAATAAACAAAATGTATAACAAATCTAAATTATAGTGTTTGTTATTTCATCACCGTCGTCATTCCATTGGTTCTAAAAACAGTTTTCTTTCCCCCAACAAACTTAGATTTTAGCACAACGTATTTTTAAAGTTAAAATTTTACTCTCTAACAAGTAATCAATTAACCTACATTGAAAATAGCTGTTTTTTTTCAGTTAAAGAGAAAATTCAAAACTTTTCTCTTTCAAAATATGGAAAATATAAATATTAATGAAATATTCCTTGACTTCTAGGTGTGCAGCCGATCTGGTCCTTACCAAAATGACTAACACTATGTGAATATTCATTAAATTTACCCAGTATTTATCGATGCTATTGAAAATCATATTTCAGTATGGAGTTTAATCATGTCCACGGTCAAGGTTATTTAATCACGAATTCAGTAAAGATAACACTAAAATACTAGACATGTTTATATGGTGATCGTTTTACATCGTTTTCAAAGTAGTTACAACCTCCATGTAAAGATATGTGCTCATTAAGTTTCTGTGCGACCGGCATGGATTTTTGAACTCACATTCATAATTTTCCTCCCCGACAATCTCGTCTTATCTATACAGAAAATCATTGCTTCATACGTTATATATATATTAATTAATCCAGGAAATTTTTTTAATGCCGTGCTTTAGGCAAAGAAGGAGCAAAGGTCTCAAATAATATAATATCGTTGAAATCTCTGTGGTATATCATTGTGTTTCTCTAGTATATCGTTGTGTCTATCTTGTATATCGTTGTATTTACATCTGGTATATAATAATAATAATAATTGATAATTTATATAGCGCTGTATCCCAGCAAGGAACCGGGCTCACAGCGCTGTACATGGAGATCATAACATACATATAATAATTAAATAACCATTCATTCGGTAGTAACAACATAAAGGACAGTACATTACACATAAGCTACGTTAATCAGTAAAAGAAAATGTTGTTTCATTAATTCTGTAAATAAATTCTGAAAAGATGCGTCTTAAGTGCAGTCTTGAAGGACTCGGTAGTTGGAATACTATGGATGTGTAAAGGTAGAGAATTCCATTGTTTGGCTGCACAAAAAGAGAATGACCTTTCGCCAAAAGTTTTAGTTCGTGTCTTAGGAACACAGAGAATACGTGTGTCTGCAGAAGAGCGTAGCTGACGACTGGGTGAGTAGACCGACAGAAGTTCAGTAAGATTGGAAGGGAAAAGTCAGAAAAGAAGTTGTGACAGAGAACAACCAGTTTGTAATCAATTCGAGCTTGTATAGGTAGCCAATGAAGTGAGTAAAGTAGCGGAGTAACATGGCCATGTTTTTGCCTTAAGAACTAGTCTGGCAGCTGAATTTTGAACTTTCTGTTGTTTTATCATTGTGTCTCATCTTGTATTTCGTTGTGTCTATCTTATATACCGCTGTGTCTCTCTTGTATATCGTTATATTACATTTTGTATATCATTGTGTCTATCTTGTATAAATGTGTTTTTATCTTGTATGTCGTTGTGTCTATCTTGTATATCGTTGTGTCACAACTTTTACATCATAGTATCTCACGGAAGAATATGACTGTACCTCACCTAAAATGTCTCTGTCTCCATGTATTTAATTTCGTCTTAAATTGGATCTAACTTTGTGTCCCCTTGTTCTTAACTTTTGTCTCTTCGTGTAACTCAACTTATTTTTGAGTCTCCATTTCTGACTTTATTAAAAATATTAAAAAAAGGGAAAATCACATTTATTGGAACATAGTTATTATTTCAACCCAAGTTATGCCCCCACGCCAATCCCATGCGCGCGTGCAGACACACGCACGGGCGCACACACACACGCAAGGACGCACACACACACACACACACACATGTGCGCGCGCGCACACACACACACACACAAAAGTCTTCCTTTCATCATAAACTCCACCCCCTCCCCCACTCTAAAATAACAATTGCTGCCTTGTACCCAACCTATAGCCCGATATCCGGTAAGTTAATAATAAGTTTGTTTACCTAGAGACATGAAAAATAACTAGTGTTCCTAAATTAGATTTGACGTCATAAATCCAAACACCCCATCATCACCACAAGTGTAGTAAGTGTAATTATTCTCGGCTCTAGCTCGTCTTCCGTATCATATTTTCCACTCAGGATTTTGTAGTTCCCGGTTGAGAAAGCAATCACCGTTCACTGTCTACCTGTTGCCTGATTGTTGACAGAAAGGCAATATTGATACGTCTGTCGCAGCTTCCGTCTGTGACGTGGTGGGTAGTTAAGCCTGTCGGACAATGAGTAAACCAGCGGTGGAGGTGAGAGATTGGTCCAACAGGTAACAGGTTTGTCGCTGTCTGTCTGGCTGAGACAGAAATCTTACTCGGCCACTGAAAGATGGTTCTAAGAATGTGCAGCGATGAACATGAAATTATAGGTTTTACTATATTGGCTATAACAGTTGAACCGTAATTGTGAAAGGTTAGGGTTATAGTTAGCGTTTGGACTGGTCAAGGGTTAGGGTTAGGATTTGGGTTAGGGTTTAGACTAGGCTAAGGTATACTACACGAAGCAGCCAGAGTTCATGAATAGGAAAATTGGATGAACGTTGCAAATGAAAGACTTCATCACAGAGTTTGATATCAATTGCAGAAATCTGGGCTGCTATTTTTAGAACTTTACTCTCAAAGAAGTCAAACAAAACGAAACTCGGGACTGAATTTCAACAATGAACAATGAAATGAAATTAAATCAAATATCTGCAAATCAGGGGAATTAAAACGTTTGAGTTGCAGAACTTGTAAATAATGGAGAATATTGGAACAGTTACCTCCCTCTGCGAGGACCATAAAATAAAGGAATTTATTAGAACTCCTATTTCATCTTGTGTGTTTGTAGCAAAAGTTCTTGACGACACACGTCTGCCCATACTGACCCGAACGGTCACTGAGTTGGTGACACAGCGCCCCCTACATGTTGGCTCGAGGGACGGAGGGAGAAGTTTTGACACATGACTGTCTCGTCATGCGGCTGGACGGATGCCACGTACGCATGGGGTAAACCATTAGATAATTCGTTCAGATGAAAGCAATTGTTTGATTGAAGCAAATCTCAAACCATTACTATTCTTAATTCAATAATTATAAAAAATTGACGTCCTAAATCAATATAATGGTAAAATAAGGTAAATATTAGAAAATAATATTGGTAAAATCTATCAAACACATCAAGTCTTAATTTCTGGGTAGTTCTACTGCCCATTGTTTTAACTAAGTGACTTGCTGAGAATGTGATTGGTTTAACTCACTTGACTTGCTGAGAATGTGATTGGTTTAACTCACGTGACTTGCTGAGAATGTGATTGGTTTACCTCACGTGACTTGCTGAGAATGTGATTGGTTTAATTCACGTGACTTGCTGAGAATGTGATTGGTTTAACTCACGTGACTTGCTGAGAATGTGATTGGTTTAACTCACGTGACTTGCTGAGTATGTGATTGGTTTAACTCACGTGACTTGCTGAGAATGTGATTGATTTAACTCACGTGACTTGCTGAGTATGTGATCGGTTTAACTCACGTGACTTGCTGAGAATGTGATTGGTTTACCTCACGTGACTTGCTGAGTATGTGATTGGTTTAACTCACGTGACTTGCTGAGAATATTTAACTCATGCGCCTGTCTGCATTCCTAACATTGTACTGAGAGAAAATTAGGTTTAATGGCCTCTCCTACATAAAAAAAACAACATAAATCTCATCAACGAATTTTTAATTAAAAATCTTTTCAGGTGTCAAAAAAGCATTGCTAATATGTCAGCGCTAGGCTGTGCATCGCTTTAATCAAACTAAAGTTAAGTATTACACCTACCAAACGATTAACCTTTATAAAAAGTACTTATTTTTGACGAATGTATCAGCTTATTATTTAAAAGAAAAAAATCTTGACAGCCAATATCCCAATAGTTTTATGAAGCTGGTGAGAAGGGGATGTCTTTAAACAAATTGAGATCCGCTGGCTACATCTCGTATCAGCGCGAACACAGCACGTGCCACATACAAATAACATCTCGCGAGATTAGCCTGAGGCGGACGGTTGTTAACGCCGTCTGGCGGGGGCTGCATACAAAACAATTGCCGCAGTAGACAAAACAGGCGAGACGATCCGGGCGGTGGAAAGATGGGGAATACATTGGTGACAAGGGACGCAGGCCGTCATGTCAGAGAGTCCGAGTAGAAAGATGTGTCCCTGTATTCAGAGCCGAGGACCCAAGAAACATGTTTGACTTCTGTCACTATAATGAAAGTTTAATCAGATTATCTTATCTTATCCGTTACATATGCTCCTTCTATACAGAGGATTATTGCGTCCAACGCTTATCCATGGTGTGTGTCTAGTCCTGCATTCTTATTAGAGTTTTCAATGTTGATGAAGTCTTGATTTTCCTGGTTTCTTCAATGATTTCACCATTATACGTAATTTAAAGAGAAAACATTTAAGCAAATCTCTCTATAAAAGAATATATATATATATATATATATATATATATATATATATATATATATATATATATATATATATATATATATATATATATATTTCTTCTCTCTAAATAAGAATATATATATAGTGTTTCTCTCTATATAAGAATGTTTTTTAAATCAATTGGTGAGAGAGGTAGTTGACATAAAACAAGGTGACAGAAACCTTTAAAAAAAATATTTTTTTTTAAACACGAGAGCATCCAGAAAAAAAAAGACAAGAGAAACCTAAAAAATGTGAAGCAAAATCTTATAAAAAGAACCCGTAAATAAAACAAACCCGTAAAAACAAAGTTTTTGACTATAAATCCCTTATATATGAGACATAACTAACAGTATTGATTATTTTCAAACATTTACAGACTGAATCTGTCTTAACTCAAGTTTGCTTCATAACCCTAAAGGGGGAGGGGTGGGTGGGAGGGGGAGAGGGGAAAAGTCTGGTCACTGATTCGCTTGACCGAGCTCAGAGTGACACGTAAAATGTAAACAAAAGCGCCCCGTCGCTTCGTTGGGTCGCCTCAATGCGTCAGCTGAAAATTTCACGTGGGAAAAAAACAATAACAAACCGTGAATTTTAATTACATACCTCAAATTATGATAAACTAAAAATGCATTAATTTAATTACGGTACGTTCGATCGATCTGAAATTTTGATACGATGCATTGTTAGGTCAGACGGGTCAGTGTGCCAAATTTCAGCTCGATCGGATCACGGGAAGTGGGTCATTTTTTACTTCTAATTTTCCGCCCGCCCAAGACAGAGAGAGAGAGAGAGACAGAGACGGCCGCGAAGTTAATATAAGGGATTTAAAAACGAAAATTTTGACTATAAATCCTTTATGTACTAGACATAACTAAAAGAATGTTCATTATAATGCGCAGCGCAAGACCATCCAAAAATACAAAATTTTAGTTATGTCTCGTAAAACGTGATTAATATAATGGGCTTCGATCGGGAAAATGTTTATAAAAAGTATTGTCAATATAATACGCACCAAATCGCGCAACAGGAGAGTATTAAGAAAAAGGTCGTTCAATATAATACGCACCACGATACTCTATCTAAAAAATTAACATGATACATAGAGATAAATAAAATAATCTAAAAATTCAATAATTTAATTACAGTACATGCGATCGATCAGAAATTTTGATACATCGTTTTGATCATCGGCACGAGTCTGCCTGTAAAATTTCAGCTCGCAAGCTTATGAGGAAGTGGGTTAAAAATAGATCCAAAGTTTTTTCGACAAGCAAAGGCTCAGACAGAAACGTCAACAAGAAAAAACAAACAAATTTCAGTCCTGAGAAGAGAGGACTCTTCTTCTCCAAGAAGAGCTATGAAGCCTTGTGGCCAAACCCAGGCTATACTGGAAGCCTCAAAGCCGAAGACCCTCCTTTCTAAGGAAACAAATATAGGCACGTGGAACGTCAGAACCATGTATGAAGCAGGGAAAGCAGCGCAGGTGGCAGCAGAAATGAGATCCTACAAACTTACACTGCTTGGTATCTGCGAAACAAGATGGATACAAGCTGGGCAAATAACTTTGGCCTCTGGAGAAATGCTAATGTACTCGGGGCATGAGGAGGAAGATGCTCCGCACACGCAAGGAGTCGCTTTGATGCTGTCAAGGAAGGCACAGGAAGCATTGATTGGATGGGAAGCACATGGACCAAGGATAATAACAGCAACCTTCCGAACCAAGAAAAAGAAAATAAAGATGAACATAATACAGTGTTATGCACCCACCAACGACAGCAAAGAAGAAGAGAAAGAAACATTCTACAATAGACTACAAGCACTAATAGAAAAACTTCCAAATAGAGACCTGAACATCCTAATGGGAGACCTTAACGCCAAAATTGGAAAAGACAACAGTGGGTATGAGGAAATCATGGGACGCCACGGTGTAGGAGAGAGAAATGAGAACGGAGAAAGACTAGCGGACTTCTGCGCAACAAACGAGCTTGTTATTGGTGGAAGCGAATTTCAACATAAAAACATTCACAAGATAACATGGGTATCCCCAGACAACAAAACGCAAAACCAAATAGACCACATATGCATTAGCAAAAAATTTAGAAAGTCTCTACAGGATGTACGAGCAAAAAGAGGAGCAGATGTCGCATCCGATCATCATCTTGTCTGTGCAAGACTTAAATTAAAGCTAAAGAAAGACTGGGAACAGCCAACTGCGAAGCGAACCAAATTCAATGTAGCACTTCTGGCAAATGATCAGAAAAGGGAAGAATTTAGTGCCACCTTGAGGAATAAGTTCCAAGTGCTAGAAGATCAAACAGAAGACCAAACAGAAGATGACCAAGTAGAACATATGTGGCAAAGTATAAAGACGTCTGTAACATCCACCTGCCTAGAAGTCTTAGGATCAGTGAAACAGAAACAAAAAGACTGGCTCTCAATAAACACACTGCAAAAAATAAAAGAGAGAAAAGAAATGAAAAATATAGTTAACAGCAGCCGCACCAGGGCTGAGAAAACGAAAGCGCAAGAGAGATATAAAGAAGTAAACCAAAAGGTAAAAAACAGCATTAAAAAAGATAAAAATGCCCACATAGATGGCCTAGCATCCAAAGCAGAAGAAGCAGCCAGGAAGGGCAACTTGAAAGAGCTCTACGACATAACAAGAAAACTGTCAGGGAGATACAAAAGGCCGGAGAGACCTGTCAAAGATAGAGAAGGGAGATCTATAACAATGCGATACAAACACGTCACATTTTTGAAAGTATGCGCAAAACAAGATAAATGAAAACGAAGGTACTGTAAGGGAAGTTGAGCACAATGAAGTGATAAAACCTGCAGTGCCATAAAGTTCTCGTACAATCCTGGCGACAGTTTCGACACCGCCAGCATCGAACAACAATAAAAGAGTCTTCCAGGGAAGCCGTTAACTTGGCAGTGTTGTCACGTGTCTGTCCGCAGGCCCTGACCGTAAGCTCTGTCTGCCATCAACGCAATTCTGATACCCCCCGTTATCCCAGATGATTTCAATTACCCAAATTCGTCTCTTTAAAAAACAGCACCCGGCCCTCCCCATCAGACATAAACCAACCCCCCACCCCCACATTACGCCCCTCAGACGACCCCCCCCTCTCCCCCCGACGTCTTACCCTTGGATAGAGTTGAGAGATTTACAAGTGAGTGGCCACCCCATCAAGTCCCTAATACAACGTCGGTGAATTTATCTCCCTTGAAAACGCCCGGAGAATCCGCGCCAGGAAAATGTTGGAGGGGTGAAGGGGGGATAATTGAATATTCCGCTTATGAAAATGTTCCCGTTGATTCGCGTATACTATGAGCAGTAAGAAACGATTGGAAAGGGCAATGAGTTATCGTTCTTTGTAGTTTCAAGGTCGACCTTCTATATTAGAGCATTGCGGTTTTATTCCGCATTTCGCTGTGCCCTTCAAAGACAATATGTCAAAACTCAAAACATTTATAGATGGGCACAACGAACGTTGGTACAGACGTAGAGTATTCTTCAATCTAAATTATTTCACATTAAACTAAATTGAAATAATGTGATATAGGTACACGTATACGTACACAAAGATGGCATATTTAAAATACTCTCAGATTTTTTAAAAAGAAAGAGCAAACTGCACACAATTAAATCTTTAGTTGTTTTATTTTTTTTAAATTGTGAATGGCCTATCCAAGGCTTGTCAGAACACTTTTCGTATAGACATAAAAGCTTTATGATTTTTAAAAAAAATGTAAATGTACTCGTTGTGTCGCTTGTTTGCTTGCTTGGGGCGGGGCCGAAAAAACTTTGGATCAATTTTTAACCCACTTCCTCGTAAGCTAGCAAGCTGAAATTTTGCAGGCATACTTGCGCCGATGATTCAAATGATGTATAAAAAAATCAGATAAATCGAATGTACCGTAATTTAATAATTAATTTGTAGATTATCTTTATTTATCTCTATGTACCATGTTAACTTTTTTTGCCATGGTGTCGTGGTGCGTATTATATTGAACAACCTTTCTGTCGCGCAATAAGGTGCGCATTTTTATTGACAACACTTTTTATAAACATATTCTGATCGTGCGCATTATATTAAAAACGTTTTACGACATGTAACTACAATTGTGTATTTTTGGATTGTCTTGCGCTGCGTATAATAATACACATTTACTTAGTTATGACTCGTTCACAAAGGATTTATAGTCAAAAGCTTGTTTTTTTAATGGGTTTTTAAAATTTAAATTAACTTTATGTATTTAATTTTATGTAATACAAAAGTGTTTGAAAATTACTGAGCATTATGCGTACTTTTAGCAAAAATAACATTATTTCTTCTTTTAATAAAGAGATACGAAAAGATGAGTGTGTATTTATATTAAACAAAATGAACACACACTTAAATATTATTAATATTTTAAAACTTTTCAACATTAAAAAAAAATAATTTTAATTTTCAAAACAAATGGCAAGAATATCTATCAATTAATGATATAAATAATTTAAATAATTGTTTGTTTTTTTTTACAAAAATGAATTGACTTTACGATTCTGTTACTTCTGTTGCCAACGACTACAACTAAATTTCTGAATCCATAATTTAAAAAAAATTAATTAATTATTTAGAGCTGTGCTTCTCAAACGTTTTAGTATGGTTGCCCAAAGGAAATTCATCGTCTTGGTGCAACAATTTCATGAGGGCATGCAGGCCAGAGTCCAGGACAGCGGGGATTTTTCTGATCCTTTCCCAGTCACAAACGGGGTCAAGCAGGGCTGCGTCCTGGCACCAACACTGTTTAGCCTAATGTTTTCCGCCATGCTGACAGAGGCCTTCAGAGACGAGGATGTTGGTGTCAACCTGAAGAACCGCACAGATGGCAAGCTGTTCAACCTTCGGAGGCTCCAGGTAAAAAAACCAAGGTTATGACAGACATCATCAGAGACCTACTGTTTGCTGATGACTGTGCCGTCAATGCTGTCTCAGAAGCCGACATGCAACGCAGTGTAAACCTGTTCTCCAGCACCTGCACAAACTTTGGTCTGACAAACAACACTAAGAAGACTGAGGTCCTCCATCAGCCCGCGCCTGGAAGGCCCTACGTAGAGCCCAACATCACTGTCAACGGCCAGAGACTCAACACAGTGCACCGGTTCACATACCTAGGGCAGCACATTGTCTCAAAATGTCACCATCGATGACGAAGTGAACGTCAGAATTGCCAGAGCCAGCTCCACTTTCGGCAGGTTGTACCCTAATATCTGGAACAGAAGAGGCATTACCATCCAGACCAAGCTGAAAGTGTACAGGGCAGTGGTGCTCCCCACACTGCTACATGCTTGTGAAACTTGGACTGTTTATCAGCGCCATGCAAGAAAGCTTAACCACTTTCATACAACAAGCCTCAGGAAGATTCTAGGCATAAAGTGGCAGAACAAAATTCCAGACACAGTGGTACTGACAAAGGCAGTTCTCCCCAGCATCTTCACCCTCCTGATGCAGACCCAAGCTTCGCTGGGCAGGGCACGTTGTCCGAATGCCAGACGAGAGACTGCCAAAGAGAATCTTCTATGGTGAGCTCCAGTATGGCCAGCGGTCCCACTGTGGGCAAAAGAAACGCTTCAAAGACACACTGAAAACCTCAATGAAAGCGTTCGCCATCAATCCAGATATGTGGGAACGAGCTGCAATGGACCGATCCACCTGGCGCTCTTCCATCCACGAAGGTGCCAAGTCATGTGAGGCAAACCGGATCCCCACCGCATAAAAGAAGAGGCAAGCCCGAAAGGCCCATGCTGTCAACCCTCCTGGAGATGTCCCTCTCGTCCCTTGTCCCTTCCATGCAAGGATCGGCCTCATCAGCCATCTGCACACGCACAGACAACCCTCGGATGACTAGAGTGGTCCTCGTCGTATCGACGGAAGAACATATATAGTATGTTGGACCAGCAGGAATTTTTTCCATTGCACCAGGGACAGGTGCACCATTTTCCCTGTTCATACGTGGAAGCGAAATTAGCTCCTACATGCCCTACAGCCCTTAACTAAAATAAAATTTAATAAATTTTCATTCTTACCAAGTTGAAACAAACGATCACTTAAATTATAAAGAGCCTGCTCCTATTTTGCAAGTTTATAGAGCCGACATTCAGATGAGAACGATGCTACACGCAAAGGAATACCGGCATTCATACTTTTTCCCTGTACGTTGTCTTAACAATACTCATTTTTGAACAACCAGTGTCACATAGGTAAGATGAAGGAAATGGAACAAAATCATCTCGTGGTGGAGAGTGCCCCTGTCGATGATGAAACAGTTGTACCCGTTGAGGGTCGGGTCATCCGAAGCGACCGTTTCGTCCCCCTTTCATGCTATCTCAGTGAACGACACTGTTTAGGGCCTGGTGGGTCAACTCAATTCTAGAAAAAGTGCTTTGGTCGGACGTCAGCTCTGAGGAGACTTTCCCAATGGGGATGCCCTTACCCAAATGTGGTTGGCTATTG
Source organism: Ampullaceana balthica (assembly GCA_944989445.1). Classification (NCBI taxonomy): domain Eukaryota; kingdom Metazoa; phylum Mollusca; class Gastropoda; family Lymnaeidae; genus Ampullaceana; species Ampullaceana balthica. The sequence goes on along the minus strand of CALYLW010000052.1, from coordinate 1,890,320 downwards.
CGGTTGCCCGCACCCCAATGGGTGGTCTACAATCATGTCTCCCCCTATCTTGCGACAAACGTAGGTAATATAGATTCGTAATCTGTGCCGTGGTGGCACCGCAGCTATGGCGGGTCGAAGTAGGAAAAATCCACAACCTCCTGTTATGGGAGGTAACTCCATGAGAGGCAGATTAGGTCGACTTGTAAAGCTGCCATCTGTCCAGATGACCCCCTCTTCTAGGGGACCGTCTCGGGGATGTCCCCGTCGGTTAGCTCCCCTTGGGGGAGGGGAGAAAGTCGCAGGGGATTTTCCCCGAGAGGACCTATAAGAGTCTTAGTGACTCAGGGCCTTTGACGCCATCTCAAATGTCACATTGAGAGCAATTTCGTCAAGTTCAGGATGTTCTGCACGCTCGTAAATCCAAAAGGATACATGATAGGTCACATTTCTGACATTCATTTTAAACCCTGCATTCGTTTTTAACTCCAGCAATTTATCTTCCAAAGTTTCTAACAAATCAACCTTCGATGCAATAAATGGATTGCGTATTCATCCAGTACCTTTCCGGAGGAAAGTAGAATTCGAAACAGACGATGAATTTTGTCAAATACTCAATGACTCATTGATGACGTTTTGTAAAGATGGAACATCAAACTGTGTTTCTGCATTATCGATAAGTATTGCCATATTGTGAAACATCCAAACAATCTGTTGATACTCTATTACGAACGCTTCACCGATGCTCACAATGCACAAGCGTGATGAATCAAAGATAAATTTATGATACTTTTTTAATCAGCTCCCCTCTTTTGAAGAACTCTTTGGGCTTTGAACTTATGCCTAGTGGTTAAATGCATCTTGAGTTTGAGGGCTTCATTGCATTCGATGAAACATCGCCGTAAATAACACATTGAGGTCTTGGGATACCAGAGTCATCCACACTCACAAAACCGAATCGAATAAATGAAAAGTCATATTTTATAGTGAAGCTAGTGCATAACACTTTCGAAAAAAAGTTGTTTTTTGTTATTAACAAAATAATTAAAATTTAATATAAAACACCTTGACGTCACACATGACCCGACCCCCCTCTCCCTCCTGTCACAAAGTGTCACACTTTTTTACACCCCCACCCCCCCTCTGGAGCGTGACGTACTTTATGGACGGCCCCATATCCCTTCAAGTGTTCATTTAAAAAAAAATGATTTATTTCGGAACTTATTTGAATGATTTTCCTGGTAGAGTTATCTGACAGTAATTTCAATAGAAGGCAGCGTTTTTTTTTAAAATAACAATAATTAGGATTTTTTTTCGGTAACGATCTATTGCCAGCCAAGATAAAAGTTCGTGTGCGAAATTTCAAGGAAAATTAACATCGTGGAATGGATGATAATTTATGGCAAGACTTGACTTGAGCTCATGGACAAGATTGTCAACCAAGTCATGACATATAGACTTGACCTAAACTTATGGACATGACTGTCAACTAAGACATAGCATGTAGACTTGATGTGAGCATATGGACATGATTGTCAAGCACGTCATGACGTATAATCTCTTATAACTTATGCAGCCTATTACGCATAATCTATTTGTAATGTTGTATACTTTCTACCGTCACCTCTATATTTAGTGTTGTACTTTCTACCGTCCACCTCTATATTTAGCGTTGTACTTTCTACCACCACCTCTATATTTAGTGTTGTACTTTCTACCGGCCACCTCTATATTTAGTGTTGTACTTTCTACCGCCACCTCTATATTTAGTGTTGTACTTTCTACCGGCCACCTTTATATTTAGTGTTGTACTTTCTACCGCCACCTCTATATTTAGTGTTGTACTTTCTACCGGCCACCTCTATATTTAGTGTTGTACTTTCTACCGCCACCTCTATATTTAGTGTTGTACTTTCTACCGGCCACCTCTATATTTAGTGTTGTACTTTCTACCGCCACCTCTATATTTAGTGTTGTACTTTCTACCGTCCACCTCTATATTTAGTGTTGTACTTTCTACCGCCACCTCTATATTTAGTGTTGTACTTTCTACCGGCCACCTCTATATTTAGTGTTGTACTTTCTACCGCCACCTCTATATTTAGTGTTGTACTTTCTACCATCCACCTCTATATTTAGTGTTGTACTTTCTACCGCCACCTCTATATTTAGTGTTGTACTTTCTACCGCCATCTCTATATTTAGTGTTCTACTGTGTACGGACCACCTCTATTTTTAGAATTTGACTTTGTTCCGCTGTTGCAAAATAAATCCCCCCCCCCAATACAGAGCCTCCCCCGGAAACTCTGTTTTAAAACAAATCCTCCGGGGGGAGAAAAGGTTTTCCTCCCGATTAAAATAAATTCGCCCCTACCCTGTAAAATATTGACTCCCCCAAAATAAATCCGTCCCCCATCATACTTTCGATATAAATCAAAGAGATCGTTAAAAAACAAAAGAATAAAGAATACTTACTTGTGTATTGCTGTAATATTCAGATAAGAGGGTTGTGTGGACCCATACCGTTTGACAACTCTCAGGGGCGTGACATAATATTCACACGTGTTTACTGTAATACTATTTATTGTAGTGGCGTAGATACAGAGAGATAAGAGGGGGGTCCGGACCATACCGTTTGACACCTCACAAAGGCGTAACATAATATTCACACATGTTTACTGTAATATTATTTATTGTAGTGGCGTAGATATAAAGAGATAAGAGGGGAGAGCGGACCATACCATTTGACACGTCTCAGGGGCGTGATATAATTTGAAAAATTGCTTAATTACTTGATTTTTTCCCGCTGTACAAATTGACCGCACTTGCAGTTTTGGTGTGTATCAGGCAGTTGTTTTGTTTCATAAAGCAAGGATTATGTCTTTGAAGGCATGGGTTTGTGTTGTTACTATAAATAGTAAGCTTGTACAAACGTCGGGTGTTCAGACGATGAGAAAGATCTAGAGTCGGGGGGGAAAAGGGTGGGAGTGACCCAATTGAGTAACGGCACGGAGGGAACAAAAATCGGGCTACGACACTGACCTGTTTAACTTATGACCTGATTATAAAGTCTTTTTTTAAAAACTCTGTGGGCTATGCATTGTTATTGTGAGACGCAGAGGCGAGGCGTCAATGGGGAGGGGGGGGGTACTGGTGGTGCTGACAGCACTGGCTGACACTATCACAAAGGGTAAAACAAAATCTAAAATTAAGTATGTTCCCGTTATTCGGCACTGACAGACTCGGAGGAGGACTATGGGTTTAGTCGTGAGCGGGTGACACATTGAGCTTACCGCACTGGGTGACGCAAACCTTAGTAATGCCTCTAGCGAGACAGTTACACCTATACTATTTATAATAAGTTATTCCTTTAATAACTCTATCGAGACATTAATTATTTTTTAAATATCTAATTTAAAATCAAATAATTTACCAAAAATTGGCTTCTTGTATTTAAAATTTTCTCACACTCATTTATATATGCTACAGTAATATTGTTTGAGACTATTTATATAACTAGAAGTAAACAACAAAACTGCTAATAACCACGCAACCTTAACTACAAGTTATTAAAGACATAGCAATGCTTTTAAATATATATATATATATATTGTATATATATATATATGTATATATATATATATATATATATATATATATATATATATATATATATATATATATATATATGTGTGTGTGTGTGTGTGTGTGTGTGTGCGTGTGTGTGTTAGATATTACAAATGCTTTGTACGGAGTAAGCGTGATTTCAGTTTCAGTTACTTTAATTTAGTCAAAAATTTGCGTACACACACAAACATAGATTTTTTAAATTAAATTATTTTTAAAACATTCAGAAATACTTTGCAATTATTGAACCTTATTTTCATAACATCACCATACACGAATGAATTATCTCATATCGCTATTGAAATGACCCCCTTTCCAGTCCATGACGGACTATGGGCAAGTGATGTACGTTCACAAGTTTTTAGCCACCACTAATGAGCAGGGGAATGTGTGGCCAGCACAATGTCCCAGGGGCACTTAGACCATCGCGCCCCAAAATATTATCTATTACTGTATTATTTTTCTTTATCAATTTGAATTTTTACCTGCCATTACAGTTTGAAACACAAAAAATATCTTACAATTTTAAAGCATTTTACAGATCTTACTAGTTACATAAAATTTAGACGTTTGCTCCAATAATCATAACTAACATTACATTTTCTGCGTATAATTTATACCTCCCATTTCTAGAGTGTCTAAACTAATTATTACGTTATGGACGGACAAATCTAGAGATTTGTCCATAAGAGAAAAAATAATTAAGAAAATTCTATCTATCCGTTAACATATTTTACAAAGTCTTTAAATGGTACTTTGATTTTACTATTTATATTGCCAGATATTCTAAAATATTGAAAGCTTTAGGAGATACACACAAAAAAGAGTATTAACACAAGAGAATCACAACTACAAGTTAATCTTCTTTTTGTATTAGGTATAAAATACTTCGAGGATAACAATTAAGCTACAATTTCAAATCGCATAGTAAGAAAAGATTCTTTAAAAAATTTATCAATACTTTCATTACAAATAACTAGTATTGCAAAATGTATCTTTCAAATATAATTAAAAGAAATATTTAAAAAAAACATACATACGATTCATACATACACACATACATACATACATACATACATACATACATACATACATACATACATACATACATACATACATACATACATACATACATACATACATACTCATACATACATACATACATACATACATACATACATACATACATACATACATACATACATACATACATACATACATACATACATACATACATACATACATACATACATACATACATACATACATACATACATACATACATACATACATACATACATACATACATACATACATACATACACATACACACACACACACACATACATACATACATACATACATACATACATACATACATACATACATACATACATACATACATACATACACATACATACATACATACATACATACATACATACATACATACATACATACATACATACATACATACATACATACATACATACATACATACATACATACATACATACATACATACATACATACATACATACATACATACATACATACATACATACATACACATACATACACTACATACATCACACACACTACACACACACACACACACATACATACATACATACATACATACATACACATACATACATACATTCAATCATACATACTACATTCATATATGTATATGGATATAAAAAAATTACTTTATACATTAAAGACGCTCCTTCTTTACCGGAGATTATTGCGTCCTATGCTTGTCAATGGTTTATTCATGGTTTATGTATGGTCTTGCATTTTTATTACAGTACTAATTAGGGTTTTACCGGATTTCAGCTCCGTCTAATCCAGATTCCGGCCATCTTTACAAATTCGGCTCCGGCTTCGACAGAATATAGCTCCGGCTCTGGCAAATCCGGAATCCAGCCATGTTTACAAATCCGTCTCCGGCCTAATTTCACTTTATAAATCCGGTCAAATCCGGCCAGATCATCCCTAGTTTTAATATATATGTTTGTGTGTGTTTTTGTGTGCGTGAAAATGTCACTGGAACTTGTGTTTTCTTAATATTAAAATAATACTTTATTACAGTGAACATACAAACTTTAAAATTAAATTTATAATTTCAAATACTTGGTTGCAGGACATTACAATATTATCAGGCACTAAACATAAATAATTTTCAAAAATTAAATAAAATAGCCTACAGAAGAAATACGTACAAAAAATGTGAAGTAAGTGATAAGCTTATTGAATGAATAAGGAAAGTTTTAGAACGTTATCAACGTTCCACGTTCTTTTTGTTCACGTTTGGCTGTTGTATCTTTGGGAAACGATATGACAATCACTTCACACACACAACGACGCATGTCATCAATGAAAAAGCCCACCTTCAGCTACACTTCAGTCTGGGCTCTAACATTCCGTAAGGTAATTGACTTTATGCCTAACTAATTGAGCGGCACGCGGATCTCAAACTAACTAAGCGTGCGCCTCACCTAAACCCATCTCACATACTGTGATGGGCACAATAAATTTAACGTATCGGGTGACTCCAACCCAGGCCACGACACTCATTGTTTAAGCGTGACCTAATTTGTGTGTGTCTAAGTGTTGGCATATGCTGCGGGTTTTTTAGACTCTACACATAAAGTAATCCCTTTTAAAATATTTTTTAAAACTATATTTTAAGAGTAAACTTTAAAATTTTTATAAATTTACAAAGCTTGGCTACTTGGATTTGCTAAATTTCTGCTGTAAATTTAGTAAACGCTACCGGTAATGGGCCGTCCATAAAGTACATCACGCTATTTTATTAACAAAATAATTAAAATTTAATATAAAACTCATGCCGGACAACCCCCTCCCCCCTGTCACAAACTGTCTACACCCCCTCCCCCTCTGAAACGTGACGTACTTTATGGACGGCCTCTAAAAGACGGTCATAATATTTTTAAATAATTATAATGCCCACATAGAAATCGCAAATTTCGTTTAAATCCTAACCAAAGGTGCTACTCACAAACGTAAAGAAAGTCATCGGTGTCACATTCTCGTATTACTTGATCATCTTTGTATTTCAGTTTCATGTGTCTGTTATTCTTTTAAATAACTCTGGGCAATTAACCTACTCGAAATATGTGTCTATGTCAGCATACATCCACTAAGCCTGCAAATTGCTACGCCCCTGACTAAGCTTATGATTGCTGAATTTCCAAAAATCATACACAAATGCATGTGGAATAAATACAAATTATTTTGTAAAGTCATAAAGTTTAATAAAACAATCATTTGTAATTTCCAATAATTAAGGGGAGGATTTATTTTAAACCCCGGTGACTTCATTTTAAAAGAAAGTCTCCGGGGGCGTATTTGTTTTAAAATAAACTCTCCGGGGGGAGACTTTATTTTGGGGGAGACCTTACTTCGTGACACCTGCAACCTCTACAGTGTAGAGTCTACACTTAGTCTCAGCCTTCTCTATTTTAAAATAGTACTTTCTACCGGCCTTTCTATATTTAGTGTTTTACTGTGTCCGGGCCACCTGTATATTTCGTTTTGTACACGGTGTCAGATACCTGTATATTAAGTGTTGTACACAGTGTCAGCCACCTGTATATTTTGTTTTGTACACAATGTGAGATATCTGTATATTTAGTGTTGTACACAGTGTCAAATACCTGTATACTAAGTGTTGTACGCAGTGTCAGATACATGTATATTAAGTTTTGTACACAGTGTCAGATAGCTGTATATTTAGTGTTGTACACAGTGTCATATACCTGTATATTTAGTGTTGTACATTGTGTCCGATACCTGTATATTTAGTGTTGTACATATTGTCAGATACCTATAAATTTAATGTTGTACACGGTGTTAGATACCTGTATATTTAGTGTTGTACAAAGTGTCAGATACCTGTATATTTAGTGTTGTACACAGTGTCAGATACCTGTATATTTAGTGTTGTAAACAGTGTCAGATACCTGTTTATTAAGTGTTGTACACAGTGTCAGATACCTGTATATTAAGTGTTGTACATAGTGTCAGATACCTGTATATTGATTGTTGTACACAGTGTCATATACCTGTATATTTAGTGTTGTACACAGTGTCATATACATGTATATTTAGTGTTGTACACAGTCACAGTGTCAGATTCCTGTATATTTAGTGTTGTACACAGTGTCATATACATGTATATTTAATGTTGTACACAGTGTCAGATACCTGTAAATTTATTGTTGTACATAGTGTTAGATACCTGTATATTTAGTGTTGTACAAAGGGTCAGATACCTGTATTTTTAGTATTGTACACAGTGTCAGATACCTGTATATTTAGTGTTGTACACAGTGTCATATACCTGTATATTTAGTGTTGTACACAGTGTCAGATACCTGTATATTTAGTGTTGTACACAGTGTCAGATACCTGTATATTTAGTGTTGTACACAGTATCAGATACCTGTATATTTAGTGGAGTTCACAGTGTCATATACCTGTATATTTAGTGTTGTACACAGTGTCAGATACCTGTATATTTAGTGTTGTACACAGTATCAGATACCTGTATATTTAGTGGAGTTCACAGTGTCATATACCAGTATATTTAGTGTTGTACGAAGTGTCAGATTCTGGTATATTTAGTTTTGTAAACAGTGACAGATACCTGTATATTTAGTGGTGTACACATTGTCGGCCACCTGTATTTGCCCCCCCACCCCCACCCCCGTATCATTCACTACCACGTGAAGGTTTGTTCTTCTGATAATGTGAAGAGAAGCAACTTACCCTTGCTATCTGTCGCTACAGCTCCACGAACGACTAGTCGGCAGACGATGGCGCGTATTACCGAGCGAGGCCGCCCCAACTTGGAGGGCAGGTGGCTGGACTTTAAGATCTCGCCCTTCTCGTTCTGATAAAAAGAGGAATCATATCGTAGAGGATCGCCTCATCGTAAAAGTTCTTCCATTGAGTGGACTTAAAGTGGTTATAGTTTTGAAGTCGACGTTCAATGGAGTTTTTCATAGCGCAGTGGCAGTTTTATTTTAGTACACATGTGTACACGAACTATTCTCGTTAGTAAGCCGTACACATGTGTACAGGAACGACTGTTTCATCTTCTGAAAATATGGAGTTAAACTGAAAAATTTCTGGTAAAAATTGTTTTGATCCTTATTGAAATTGAGTTTTCTGATTGTAACAAAATTCAATGGAATGTCTGTCATTATAGTATAAGGTGCTCTCATCGTGTTCTGTCTATGTTAAAGTTTGTCAAGACAATTGTGCACTTCAAGTGTTCTGTCATATGGTAGAGGTAGTCAAGACATAACACAGGCTGCGGCACAACTGTAAACAATGATAAATCGTTGACCAACTTGTCTAAGTCTGGAAACAAAATGTTGACCATGAGCCCAAATAGACGTATAAAATTCGACGATAATTGTAAATCCCTTATATTAACTTCACCGTCTTGTCTTATGATCTCTTGGTCGGGCGGAAAAACAAAAGTCAAAATAGACCCACTTTGCGTGATGCTATTGAGCTGAAGTTTTGCACATAGACTTGTGTCACCTAAATATGCATTGTATCAAAATTTCAGATAGATCGAATGTACCGTGATTAAATTAATGCATTTTTAGTTTATCTCTATGTATCTCTATGTAGCCGTCTGCTATAGTTGACCTCCACGTGTCACTGGAGTTCACTACAGCCATCGATGACCACATTCCCATGTTTTACAGCAAGGATAGTTCAGTCTGTAAATGTTTGTCGCGTGTTGCGTATTATATCGAACATAAGCATTACTTTTAGTTGTCTTATTTATTACCACGTTTTTATTAACTTGCTTTCCTGTCTGTCCGCAAGTTTTCAAATTTGCCAACGCAAAATTAAATCACTTTTGATGGACCTAGAGAGCTCAAAATTTGACCACAGATAGATCTTGGATGACAATGCATTGTATCAAAATTTCAGGTTGATTGAATGTAACGTTATTAAATTATTGCATTTTAAAGTTTATTTCTATATAAGCATATCTGATCCGTCTGCTTTTTCTTTCACGCGCCTTTATCCCCGTGGAATTAAAAAGTTGGGCGGACCTTATGAGGTGTTTGGTAAAATAAATAAAGGTTAAAAAAAGATTTTTAAAAGGGGAGTTACATCATTGAAGAAACTTGAATAAGAAAGCAGTCTTAATATGAATTAGCGTAGTGTTTTCAATTGATAAGCGTTGATGTTTGTCCATATAGTTGTGTTTGTTTGTGTTGGGTCTAAAATACCTCACCTCCACGCGGTTCTACTTGAAATTACTTGAGTATGTATATAATGCTCTATTCATCACTTATCAATTCAGTAAAAAAAATCCTTTCTTGGAAGCCATCTCTAGTATGAATTTACCAACATTCTTGCACAGCGAAAGTTGACTAAAGAGCGTTTTTTCGCGGAAAATATGGCGGGGGTGGGGGGGGAAGGTATGAGAATAACCTAAATTACGCCCCAGCTGTGAAGGAAATCATAGTTCCCCGCTTAAATCATAGTTCCCCGCTTAAATCATAGTTCCCCGCTTAAATCATAGTTCCCCGCTTAAATCATAGTTCCCCGCTTAAATCATAGTTCCCCGCTTAAATCATAGTTCCCCGCTTAAATCCTTACATTGAAACACATTTAGAATTTCTAGTTTTGTTTGAATATCTTGTTTGTTTGATCTTTTTCAAAAAAAAACTATTTTCAATGGATCATTGAATTGTGGGTAGAAAATAACTTCACACTTCAACTCACTTCCTGTACAGCGTTAATGCGCCGGGAAAACACGTCTGCGCCGACGCATCCTATTACGTCATGTAACAGATAACTTATCTCTCAACAGCAATTTACCGCTGAAATATCTGCAGCAGGCGAGGGGAGGTAACCGCAAATCTTTTTTTTTCTCAGGGCCACAACTAGATGTGAGCTATAAGTAAGTAGATCTACTAATACATTGACGTTATTTTTCCTTATTACTTATTTAAGTCAAATTGACCTTACTTAATCATTCATTTTTCCTTATTACTTATTTAAGTAAAATTGACCTTGCTTAATCATTCGGGTAAAATTACTTTGATCGAAGAAAATGAAAACTATTTAAAGAATTATCTGTGTGCCGGTATGCACGAAATAGAATCATAAAAATAGATGTCACACATTCTTCTAATGATCATATGATTCCACCCAGAGGCTACCTGCATATATGTTACAAACGGTCTTTGTAACGAATATGAGTCGCAACACAAGTGGGGGATATTGAGTGACTTCAGAGGCGTGATAAAGGTGAGCCTAAAAATGGATATTTTGCCAATAAAAATCTGCGTCATTGCTACTAAAAGTCTACAAGTCTCAGTAGCTGTTAAAAAGTGAAGAGAGTCTCTGCAAGTGTTGGGTTACCACCCATATTATTTACCTGTCCAACCGTTTGACCTAAGTACTTCTTGTATTAAACTCTAGCAGACGATATTTTATTCTGATCTGCAGGGATCATTTCCAATCCATTTGTGGTGAAATGAATACAAGCGTTGTACAACGTGATCTCAAGAAGCTATATAACGATGTATTATAAATGACGTCCGATCCCTCGAACTAATTACAAAAGACATTATATCTTATTTGTGGGATGATTTCATAAGTTTAGAACTGCTGACAAGACATGTTTACTTCGTACTTTTAATTTCAGGATGACCTGAAAAGCATCAATCTGACCTGGCACCAAGAGAGATTTCTTACTTATTAAGTAACCATTTGATTATTATTTTTTTTGTTTGTTTGTTGCTGTTTGGGTTTGTTAGTTCTGAATTTATCATAAAGTCTTATATAATCTGATAGTGATCAATATAATCTATTTTTTGTATTAATTTGTCGATAATAATTCGTATTAGTCTATTTAAAGAGTTTATATTTGGCAAAATTGTTAATTTACTGAGTTCAACAAAGTAAGTCAACAAATCAGAATGAATACAACCTGATATATCGATTTGTTTTTGTTGACTTTAGTAGTGGAATTTATTACTGAAGTTTTGGTATGTAGTTATCTCATGATCATTTTCTCACATGATTTTCGACACATCAAAGATTTGCTCAACTCATTGACACGTTGCTTCTGTAGATTATAGAATGATCGAACAGTATTTTGTTTGAAACAATCGTAAGCAATGTTTTTCAAGGAATTTTTTTAACGTAAAAGTTGTTTGTTCTGAATCTGTCTGTAACAGTTGTAGATTTTCACTGCAGCTTTAGCTGTATGTATATTATGAAAGCTCCAATCTAAGTGTATGAAATAGATTTATCTTCTATTGCTGTGAGCTGCTCATTGTTTGTTTTAGTTGGTATTTGACCTAACGCACTTAACAACAAAGATCAAATTATCTTAGACGGATGGGGGGTGAGTGGATGGTTCCAGTGTAACTGACAAATGACAAATTATTTATATTTCATGACATTTGGTTTTCAGTTTAATTCATTTTGAGTTCTCTTTGCTTGGGAAACGTAAATATTTACCAGCGTAGTTCATCCTCATAAACATCCTATTCCTGTTACATTTACTCAGCCTATATTGGATATAAATTGACCTGTCATAACTCTCAACAGGTCAACCGGTTTCAACCAGTTGCTCCTGATCCAGCGTGTGGTCACGTGCTAGTGTAAGGAATGTGAATCCAGTGACCTATTGAATGATGTCTCGGACAGTGCGTGTCACATCACATAATCTCTTGTGCCATCTGTGGATGGGTTGGTAGTCTGGTACCACCCAGCAGACCCTGGTCATAACTCATAATCTCTTGTGCCATCTGTGGATGGGTTGGTAGTCTGGTACCACCCAGCAGACCCTGGTCATAACTCATAATCTCTTGTACCATTTGTGGATAAGTTGGTAGTCTGGTACCACCCATCAGACCCTGGTCATAACTCATAATCTCTTGTGCCACATGTGGATGGGTTGGTAGTCTCATACGACACCAGCAATTCCTGGTTCGTCCATAGTTCAACTGACCCTGGTCCATCCATCGTTAAACTGACTCTGGTACATCCATCGTTCAACAGACCCTGGTCCATCCATCATTCAACAGACCCTGGTCCATCCATCGTTCAACAGACCCTGGTCCATCCATCGTTCAACAGACATGGTTCTATCACCCCCGACGGTTCTCACACTCGTCGTCTTCCTCTCCGTGTTTCATAGACACTCCTTCTTGCGGGCCCAGGGCTCGACGGTCACCGTGACCGACTCTGGCGCGATGGACGGGTCACTGGCATACGACATCGACCAGTTCGTCCTTCACATTCTCCACTGCCACCAATCGCCGGCCCTGACCTTGGCCATAGTCAAGGACGGGTGGGTCATCCTGACCAAAGGTTACGGATACACCAGCACCAACAAGTCAACGCCGGCCACGTCAAGGACAAAGTTCGCCATCGCATCACTGACCAAAGCCTTCACAGCAACACTGGTGGCCAAGTGGGTGCTGGAGCAGGACAAGTAAGTGGATATCTTAAGCTTTATAAGAATTCTTAAAGTATAAATCTCTCTATGAAATAGTAACTCATTTTTACACGCTTTTATTTAAGTCACACTGTTTGTATGTTGTATCCATCCATCCATCCTTCCTTCAAATCTTGTAACGTAAAATTAAACCACTTCTGATGGACCTAGAGATCTCAAAGTTTTACCACATATAGATCGTGGATGACAATGCATTGTATCAAAATTTCAGATCGATCGAATGTACCGTAATTAAATTAATCAATTTTTAGTTTATCTCTATTTATCACTATTTAGAATGTTTAGTCGTCTGCTAGAGTTGACCTCCACGGCTCACTGGTTTCACTCCACGCCCTCGTTTACCAAATTCCCGTGTTTTACATCAAGGGCAGGGGAGATCAGCGCGTTTCAGTCTGTAAATGTTTGTCGCGCGATGAACATTAACAATACTTTTAGTTCTGTCTCATATATAAGGGATTTATAGTAAAAAAACTTTGTCTTTACGGGTTGTTTAATTAACACTATCACATTAAGTTATATAAACAATTCGCACTAGAGGGATACAAGTAATTTCAATGTGTTGATGTCAGAAGTGGTTTGTAAAGAGTTTTTATTATATGTTACAATAGAAGCGAAGATTCGTCAGGCGTGCTGGTCAAATCGTTACCGTGATCGATTGCCGACCTGGAGGTACGTGGTTCAAATTTCAGTTGGGGAAACTGTTTTCCCTTTAATTTTAATGCATAAATTTGTAATTTATATTTTTAATAATCTATCTTTTTACCACTATCACATTTAAGTTATGACAATGAAGTTTAACTAATTAAATTGAATTGATAAGGTCGAAAAATCAATTTAAAAAAATGTCGATAATAAAAAGTAGAAAATAAAATAATGTAAAAAAATCTTTTTTTAAAAAGGACACGCTTTTATTTACATATAGAAAGTGCACTAAAAGAAGAAAATAAAAATTTTTCTATGAAAACAGGTGAAATCGGTGAACCTATCTACTGCACATAAAAGCGTGGGGCGCTCATCACAACTCTCTATCGTGTACAAGGCTGCGAAACATAAAAACAAATGTGTATGAATAAACAGTAAAAGTTTCACAACTTTGATCATATAAATGCTACTATCACATTAATTAGAAATATGTATCTATATGTAAGAAAATAGTTGCAATGAGAAATGATTTGTGATGGGCGCCCCACGCTTTTATATAAAAGCGGTGCGTATTACATTGACGATACTTTAAAAAAAATATATTCCCGATCTGTAAATGTTTTTTGTTAATCTGTCGCGCGGTGCGCCCTATATTAAACATGTTTTATAACCCTGTTCACGTGATCAAATCGAGCTGAAATTTAGCAGGCAGACTGTCATAGCTGTTGAACGCCATTTCCCTTGGGAATTGCTTTTATATATTTGAAATGCCCGGCCTTTCTTTTCGAGCTTTGAACATCAACTCTTCCTGAACCATACCAGATAGAGGGTTCGGGTCTTTGCAAATATGTTAAGGAGGTCCCAAGGATGTGCATGGGTCAAAAAAATTACCGAAAAGGTTTACTGGATTTCCTGGAAAATAAAAAAAACAAACAGAAAAAAGCAATATTTTGTCAATTTCTCGCCAACCACAACATCTATGGTGTTGAAACAAACGCCAAACGATAGCTAATAATATTTAGAACAATGTTGGAGAGGGAATGTTTGAAAAATCTCTTTTGGTTCTACTCCCGTAATTTTAGCAGAAATTTGTAGATAGTATTTGTTTTTTTTTAGTTTCAGAATTATTGATTGGAAATGCCTTTTAATGTAATCTAGAATGATAGATAATGGGGTTTTCCCGCTTTGTGAATGCTAATGTTAGACTGTTGCGCGGTGCGCATGATATTGACACATTCTTGCTGTGACTCTAGAATGATTTCCCTTGAAGAAAAAAATCGGAAATTCTTTGTTGGAAATTGCGTTTAAAGACACATTCGAGTTTTTATTACTTGTTTTACTATAAATCATTTATAAATGAGACATAACTAAAATTTTGGATTTTTGGATTGTCGTGCAATGCGTATTATAATGAATACACTTTTAGTTATGTTATGTCTCTTAAATAAAGGATTTATAGTCAAAAACTTTGTTTTTTACGTTTTTAAAATTTATCACCTTTTTATTTTTCTTAAACGTATTTCTACATTCAGTAACATAATATTTAGTATTGTTGTCTTTTGTCTTCGGTATTTTTATATTGAGAATTGCTGTATTTAGTATTGTTTAGTTCGGTATTGTTTAGTTTGGTATTGTTTAGTTTGGTATTGTTTAGTTTGGTATTGTTTAGTTTGGTATTGTTTAGTTTGGTATTTTTTAGTTTGGTATTGTTTAGTTTGGTATTGTTTAGTTTGGTATTGTTTAGTTTGGTATTGTTTAGTTTGGTATTGTTTAGTTTGGTATTGTTTAGTTTGGTATTGTTTAGTTTGGTATTGTTTAGTTTGGTATTGTTTATTTTGGTATTATTTAGTTTGGTATTGTTTAGTTTGGTATTGTTTAGTTTGGTATTGTTTAGTTTGGTATTGTTTAGTTTGGGTTTGTTGTATTTGGCATTGTATTATTTGTGTGGTGGTATTCAGTACCAGTTTTAAAATTTTCAGTCAAGTTAAATTTATCAATCTTTGTATTTGGTAGTGTTGTATTTAGTATTATATCTTTACTGACCAGTTGGTTCCGGAGACACAATTCTAAGTGATTTTACGTGTTTCACAATATTCAATAACACATTCAGTTTCTCTTTCAACGTCGAATCTCTCGTTTTAAATTATTTTCAGTGCGAATTCTTGTTTAAGTTTTATTTCTTAAGAATTTGACTTGAATATCTATTTATGGGTATATTTAATTCACTCACAGAAAGAATGCTAATCTTAAATAAGAATAAACGATTTTTAGGTCGGCACGTGCAGTTAACTGGGAAGCATTTTAAGAAATGAATATAAATATACAGGGGTCAAAGGTTGCCTTGAAATGCCGAGCATAACAAAATTACCAGGTGATTGGATGCAAGCAGGTTACAGGGACCAAAGGCTGCCTTGAAATACCGAGCATAACAAAATACCAGGTGATTGGATGCAAGCAGGTTTCAGAATAGCTCACAGGATGGAGAGATTTACTCTCTACTGCATAGTTGAAAATGGCTTAGGCTTTTAAAAAAAAACTTTGGTATTGTAAACGAAATACACAGGTTTAAATGCACACACTAAAAGAAAAGTTTAGTAAAAATGATATTATAATCTATACCAGTGCTTCTCAAACTTTTTAGTATTGCGGACCGGCCGGAATTTTTTCCATTGCACTAGGGACCGGTTAACTATTTTCCCTGTACTGACGTGTTAGCGAAATTTTCTTTCTTGGTAACTTCTGTGAACCGGCATCGGATGGCCCACGGACCGGCACCGGTCCGCGGACCACCACTTTGAGAAGCACTGATCTATACGATAATGTTAGAGGAATAAAAATCTTTTGACGTTTTAGAATTCTAAAAGGAAAAATATATTATAATTTTTTTTTACTAAGCAGCAGTTTTACAATTTTTTTTAAAAAGAGCTACTTTTTAATTTAAAAAGAAAAGAGCAGGAAATCATTTAATTTTGTTTCAAATATAGAGGTAAGTTACATTATTCGACCAATATGGATTTACCATAACTTCTGTTTTCTGTTTTCAACTATTTGTTTAACGGACGTTAATTGTTCAATACTTATATAATTAATGTTCTGTGTAAAATTATGATGTTTCTCATCGTTTGCGCTTGACTATATTAAAGATTACAATTTCTACAAAATGAATTTGAATTATAAAACCAAAATAACTTAATACCGAACTATTGTCTAAACATTTGGTAACGCAACTACCGGGTTTATCCATTTAAGTGATCATGAAATAAACCGTTTTTAAAAATGTTTCTACCCCCGCGCTTGGACTTAATAGCGACGACATTGGGTCAATCGAGTTATGACCGCCAACATGGTCTTATATCTGACTTGTTTATATGCGACCAGGACCCTGGACAACTGGGATTTGGGTCATTTGGGGACCAGAGAGAACTGATGTTAAGACTGTTCTGTGAAAGCACAGAAAAAAACAACCTTTAAAAATTGGGTTAGTGTGTGGGTGGAAGTGGGTGGAAGTAACAACTCAATCTCTATGTTAGGGTACAAGTGTGTGTGTGTGTGTTTTTGTTAGGGTGAGTAAGCCACGCGTGTTAAAATTATTGTTTAAGTCAAATTAAGTTTAAGTCTGTTACGTTTTAGTATTGGAATGGGTTTCGTCAATTCCAGAAAACTAACAAGTACCGTAAATCACTGGAATCAATCAGTTCTGTAAATGCCCTGCTTAGATCCCGTTCTTTTAATTCCCTGATAAGAACAATGCAGTTCTGTAAATACCCTGATTAAAACCAGTTCTGTAAATCTCCTGGTTAGAACCAGTTCTGTTAATCTCCTGGTCAGAGCCAGTCCTGTAAATCTACTGGTTAGGACCAGTTCTGTAAATCTCCTGGTTGGAAACAGTTCTGTAAATCTCCTGGTTAGAACCAGATCTGTAAATCTCCTGGTTAGAACCAGATCTGTAAATCTCCTGATTAGATCCAGCTCTTTTCATCCCATGAACAGAACCTATTCCCTGTAATAATCGGAAACGAACCAGATTGAAGAATGAGGATCACATTTTTGGTAATCGTTTTCCTTATGGAAGTTCTGAGTTTTTCCTAGCCGGACATCTGGATTCGTACATCAAACTGTTCTGTGACGTCATGTCTGGATTGAAAATCGGTGACAAGTAATAACATTTCTTCCCTTCTGACGTCATGCCAGAATGCCAGAAGTCAAACTGGAAGATTCAATTATCCCATTCAGATTTGTAAAAGCGACATTATTTAATTGAGTTTCTTCGTGTTAAGCGTTGGCATTATTTACCCCCCCCCCACTCCTCACACAAACCACTTGCTGTCGTCGCTCTTTATCACCTCACCCTCCCCCGCCCATAAGCCAACACATCCCCCCCGCACCGCCATGTCTTGTGTTCTGTACACATATAACTTAATTCGTGTGTATTCCGACTTTTATTGTCTCCTCACTCTGAAGAGTTGAAGGCAAGGGAAGTTACCCAGGGTGACCCGACACTCACATAGAGAAAACGTTAACATCAACGGGGTGGCTCGAGGGGGCTAAGGGGGGGTGGAGTACTTAGCCCTTTGGTCAGCAGAAGTGGAAGAGACCCTAACCACGTGGGTCCAGCAATCGGCTATTTTGGGGCATTTAGCGTGGGCGCGACATTATAAAGTAGTCTACTCGAAGACACACGTCTGTCATGTGGGCGGGTTGTTATTGGGACCAGATGCTACAGGCACGTTAAATATCGACGGCTGAGAACAGCACCAAGTTAGGTGGACAGTTTGATAGGGAGGAAAAATACGAGGAAATAAATAGAAGTAAAAAAAATATTTTTAAAAACCACGTTTTTATAAGCGGACTAAAAAGAAGGAAATAATTTAAAATTTATTAGTTCAAGTACTTCGATTTAATATGACTAAAAACGTGGGGCGGGAGCTTATGAGGTTTAACATATGCGGTTCACTCATTCTCTCACTTATAGATCTCTCTTTTGCTTTCTAAATTAGAAATCTTTAATTTTTATACCAAACACCCACCCCACGTTTTTAGTCATATTAAATCGAAGTACTTGAACTAATAAGTTTTAAATTATTTCCTTCTTTTTAGTCCGCTTATAAAAACGTGGTTTTTAAAAATCTTTTTTTTACTTCTATTTATTTTATTATTTTTAGTCCACTTATAACAACCTGGTTTTTAAATATATTTTTTACCGCTATTTATTTTACCAAACACCTCACAAGCGCCCGCCCAACGTTTTAAAAACATTGTGATGTGGTCACGGGGCGAACGCATGGATGTCAACAAAAGCCGACGGTACAGATGCTTTTATATAAACTATAGATAATTTTAAAAGTTCAATAATTTTATAACGGTACATTTGATCGATCTGAAATTTTGATACAATGCATTGTCATCCAAGATCTATCTGTGGTAAAATTTTCAGATCTCTAGGACCATCAGAAGTGGTTCAATTTTACGTTGGCAGATTTGAAAAAATCTTGGACAAACAATGCCCAACGAAAGCGAGTTAATAAAAACGTGGTAAAATGAACGAAATGCATTAAGTCACATGGCATCTCGTGTTCTCTTGTCCGTGGGTTCCCTTGTCCGTGTGTTCACTTGTCCATGTGTTTTCTTGCACGTGTATTTCATCTTCCTTGTGTCCACTAGTCTGTACGTTCAGTAGTCCGGGTGTTCATTTGTATGAGTGTTTACTTATCCATGTGTTGACTTATCCATGTGTTTTTTGTCCGCGTGTTCACATGTATGTTTGGTTACATGTCCGTGTGTTCACTTGTATGTGCGTCCACTTGTCCGTGTGTTCACTGGTACGTTCGTTCACTTGTCCGTGCGTTCACTTGTCAGGTGTTCCATTGTTTGAGAACCGCTGTAGCCACTGTTCTACACACCCGAGGTTTTGTCAGTTCTCCTGACGTCTGCTGTCATTCTATTTGTTTGACTCAATCAACCCGTTGTACAAACATCCCCCACCCTCAGTTCTGCTGACTTCAGCTGTCATTCTATATGTTTGACTCAATCAACCCGTTGTACAAACATCCCCCACCCTCAGTTCTGCTGACTTCAGCTGTCATTCTATTTGTTTGACTCAATCAACCCGTTGTACAAACATCCCCCACCCTCAGTTCTGCTGACTTCAGCTGTCATTCTATTTGTTTGATTCAAGCAACCCGTTGTACAAACATCCCCCACCCTCAGTTCTGCTGACTTCAGCTGTCATTCTATTTGTTGACTCAATCAACCCGTTGTACAAACATCCCCCACCCTCAGTTCTGCTGACTTCAGCTGTCATTCTATTTGTTTGACTCAATCAACCCGTTGTACAAACATCCCCCACCCTCAGTTCTGCTGACTTCAGCTGTCATTCTATTTGTTTGACTCAATCAACCCGTTGTACAAACATCCCCCACCCTCAGTTCTGCTGACTTCAGCTGTCATTCTATTTGTTTGACTCAATCAACCCGTTTTTCAAAAACCTCCCCCCCACCCAGCCCACCCGCCGCACACGCTGGGGACCGCTGAGCCTGGTCGTGAATGAGTTTAAGAATGAGACATTTGAAGATATCGTGGGTGTGGGCGGCCGCTGTCGCATCAAGTGTAATCTGTAGTGGTATGGAGTCACGAGTCGTTGCTGCACTGCAAACAATCTTACCGTTATTTGTACGACCCCTTATGGCAATCAGCTGCCATCAAGATAACGTTAAGTGGGGGCATTAACGATAACTTACCGTAGCGATAACTTATCGTTAATGACTTTCCGTTTTTTTACGACGGAATGTCGTAACCTCTTAGGATAACGTTAAGTTAACGTTATTTTAAAATAAATAAATCCATAACCACCAGCCCCCCCCCCTATTTAGGGCACCCCACCCCAAGTGATTTAGCCATTGTCTTAATGTTAGATCCTAAATAGCAATACAAACAGGAAGTAAATAAATGAGATACGTTTTTTTAAAAATTAAATCCATTCAGGTCATAACAGTATAAACATTCATCTTTGTGTCCATTCAAAGTCCGAGAGATCCCATTATTAAGCTAGCAATTTTTCTGCTAAGGCCTCTGTTGTTGCTTTTCCTTTACTGGGTGTGCTGCTGCCATTTTCTTTTATCTTGTAAATGCACCTAATTGAGAAAGAAAGAATGAAAGGTTTACTAACTTCTGTAGCTGAAAATACATTTAAAGGAAAGCGTAAAAAGTTTTTTAAAAACACAAATACATTGGTAGCAGTTAGTGTTTTTTTAAAATTACATCTTCAAACAGAGCTTTTCAAAGCATCAAAGGCTGAATAGAAAACCAGTCATTGTCATAAATATGTGTAAATTGAAATATAAAAAAAAATATATATAAAAAAAAATTAAAACCATTTTTAAAAAAAAAGTATTTTTTTTAAATAATTCTATTTAATTCTATAAGTTGAAGGTTTTATTGAAATAGGCAAGAAAATTTTGATAAATTAAAATTTATAACAAAATATTTTTAAAAATATTTTAAATTAATTGGTGAAAAAAAATTAAGTGCTTTCTCTGAAATAAGCCGCCCAGAGAAAGCTGCTTCCCAGAAAGCTGCCTCTCAGAAAGCTGCCTCTCAGAAAGCTGCTTCTCAGAAAGCTGCCTCTCAAATAGCAGCTTTTCTATAAGTTTCTTGTAGGCTGGATAAAGTGTCACACATAAATTGGGTAATGAATACTAAACCTCCTAGGCTGAGATTTCAATCTGATAGTCTCCAAACAAAAACTATAACAATAATAACATGATGACTAGAAGTAGAAGAGAAAGTAGAAGAGAAAGTATAAAAAAAATACAACACAAATTATTAAAATAATCTATATAATCTGAAATGAGCCTTTTCTACAGTTAATCTCAACATCTCCAACCACAAGGCAGATAGTTTAAAACTTGTTCATAGAGGGAAAATTAATTGTGGAAAGATGTAAAATTAGAGCAAATACTTCTGAAATGAAACTTACAAAAGCGTTTAACTCAATAGCTCCCGAAGTGCTACTTCCGTATCTATTTCATATTCCGGAGAAAAGGGCAGAACTTTGTTAAGCTTTTGATTCCATTTGAAAATGCTTTTCTTTTCTTAGATATCCGTTTATCTTTAAAAAATGAAATTATTAATGCATCAATATATGAATTAAGTTAAACAATAATATAACATGCACTGCGAAATAATGACTGACCGATTTCGTGATTTTCGGCACCTCGGGTGAATACATACTCGATAGAGACGCGTCAAACTAATTTACACAATGGATCGAAAGTGAAACAAGATAAAAAACATCCGGTAATTTTCATTGAAATCTCGTAGAATTACACAATATCCATGAGTCTAGAGGAAAGTGAGATTTTGATGATATTTTTAACTAAAAATGCAAGAGCGTGTCAGTATATGAACGGACACATGTAGTCGCATCAGGAGCTAATGAGTCAATCACATATGAAAACAAAATGCAAAAAAATGTCCATTAGCAATATCATAAAATTCTAACCTTTGCAAAACCTCTAAAATTGAGATTGCTTCTGTATCATATTTAATGTTGAATATGTAATAGGCCCCGAAGAGGCAACCAACAGCCTTTAGAAAATCATTCTCATCAGCATGGATGACTACTTTGCCATCAATGGAAAGCATCCAGTCTTCAACTCCCATGAGACTGTTACTTAGAAACAAAATACAAAACAATTTGCCATTTCAAAATATTTAAACCATGTAAGCCTTTCTCTAAGACAAGGGTATTCCAATGAAAGCAACTTTTCAAGTCTTATTTAAAGAAATTAGTTTTTAAAAAAGCTTGATCTATATTTTTAAAAAATTAAGGAAACAACAAAAATAAGTATTAAAATGAACTAAATATTTAACAAACCCATTAAAATTAGATGATTTTTCTTCAATTTCCTCCACAGTGCTGGCAGGCTTTAAAAAAAAATATATATA
Organism: Ampullaceana balthica; assembly: GCA_944989445.1. NCBI lineage: Eukaryota > Metazoa > Mollusca > Gastropoda > Lymnaeidae > Ampullaceana > Ampullaceana balthica. The sequence goes on along the minus strand of CALYLW010000052.1, from coordinate 1,867,585 downwards.
AATAGCATAAATCAAATCTAGGTACATAAAAAATCAAAAGTCAAACAGAGTCTTGGTATTACATTTCCAAAGCACTTTTTCTTCAAATTTATGAACTTCTATATATACATATGAAAGATTCTTATATTTTAGAACAATGGGGTACATATAATTAAAATAAATTGGTAAAAATATGGAAAAAATGGAATGTTAGTAATATTTACAATTAAACTTTTGAAAAAATAACAAAATCTTCTTACACTCTCCATCATAAATAAAGAATCCTTCGTCTCCAAAACGAATAGCTGCAGTGACTCTATGGTATTAAACTGGTTTACCATTGTCACCCACAAATACAGTCTCATTTGACACACCAGCTGTAAATTTAAAGGAGTATGTAAATTAAGTAAACATCTGCTCACACACAAAAAAACAGCAATGTTAAAAACATGATAAACTAAAGATTTTGAAACTGTTTCAATGAACTGGTGCAAATGATAGAAAAGATGCAGTATTCTTACCTTCTGTATTCCAACACGCCAACAGCTTCCAAATCTGTATTGGTTTTAAAACTGGAAGAAGGTCGCTTTCTATAAAAAAAAATTAAGTCGTCCACGCATTTGATACCACAATCTTTAAGGATGGCCATAACTGCTGTGAATTGGGTCAAATTTCAACGACTGAAGCTATAACCATAGATATATCCCCAGTTCAAAATAAATAATTACCTGTTTCTTAATAATTCAATGATACATTCAAATGCAAAAACCTAATTTATATAGATGGCACCTTAACTCAACTTAAGTAATAGTAATATCCAAGTGATATAAGTAATGAATTTTTTTAAATAGATACCGTACATACTCGTTCGCAAGTCGACCTTTTTTGGACAAAATCTAGGGGGAAAAGTTGGGGGGTCGGCTTACGAGCGGGTCATAGGTGATTTCTGCAGGGATATTATATTGAATATCGGTGTTGTTATTGTAGATCATCAAGGTCCTTTTCTACATTCTACAAAATTCGACTGCTCTTCCAGAAGCTACAATATACTTTTAAACATCTGAACTTACATTATTTAATCATTTTATTTATTTTTGTGAACGTTTTAATAAATTATTTTACAAATTTTGTTTTCAACAACGAATTTTAATGTGCGCGCTTCCGTCACTGTTTAACAAAGATTTTTTTGTAAAAATATCGGTAACTCTTGCCTAACAAAGAGAGCAAAGACACAGATAGGCAGTACAAAGTAAACAATCATAATGAACGATTTAGCTTGTTGTTAAAAATTTTTTTTTACCATTTTCTTTAAGCTGTCCTATTATTTTTTTGGGGGGGGGGCGGCTTGTGAGCGGGTTATACACTTTTAATACTTTTCTCTTTCAAAAGGGGGGGGGGTCGGCTTATGAACGAACGGGCTATAGAACGAGTATATACGGTATATATATATTTATTAATTTTTTTAAATTTTGTCTGTTCCAGTATAAAAATATATATTTAAAACGTTTAAAAATTAACATATTTCAGGAACGATCCTAGAAGAAATGAAATTCGACTAAAAATATTAGTGATAATTAAATATTTAATTTTTTACTTTTGTTTTCTTTAAATTTTATTTTATTTTTATTATTTTTATTTTAAACTAGAAATCTTACCTGGAGTGTTATCAAGAACTTTTCAAAATTTAATTGCGATCGCATACAATAATACAAGCAGCCTAATAATATGTATATAGTATAGCTTAAATAAGAAAAAACAAAACTACATTGATTAATCATTAAGGATGCCCGGTGCAATTTGTTAAATTCACAACCCTTATTTAATAGGGCTGGACATATTATGAAGGAAATCTATTATTTATTTTTAAAAATGTAATTCATACTATTTAATACTAATGCTTTAATTATAATTGAAGTCATAATATTAGTATTAGTATATTTCTGATAAATACAAAGGTATACATTTTGTAAGGACCAAGGAAAACAAATATCCTATATAATAGTAGGCAATTTTCCGTGCGGTCATCGATAGTGATTGGTCCATCAAACACATAATATTACTCCTACAGCTAATCATATGGAACACGTTTACGCGGACGTTCACAACGAATTATTTTTGGTGCAGTATTTCTTACAAGACTTTATTTTTAGTTATGCGCGTTTGGATTTATAGTCAAAAGCTCTGTTTTTACTCGTTATTTATTTTAACTATAATGAATAGTATTTTTGACGTGACGCACATGTATGCCGGTCAAGACGGCTGTTGGAGGGGAGTTACAACATGCCAACGAACGGTGGCGGAACGTCCTTGGACGGGCTTTGTTGCTCGTATAATTATAACTAAAGATAAGTTCAGACTAGACTACTAAAACTAAAACTAATACTAGACTTAAATTTACGACTATCGAGCGACCACTTGCACTCATTTAAAAAAAAATGTTATGGCTTATTTCAATTAGTCTTATAGTTCTCTGCATTTTTCTACTTCATTCAGCTGCAAAACAAAGTGTACAGAAATATTTTTTGACCAAAGTTGCACCTATAAGATAATTTTCACATACATAGAAGCATACGACAGATTCGTGTATTACGTTTTCCAAGATCGCGTAAAATCGAAATGGATAAAAATTGTAAAAGTTTAAGGAAAAAAAATGGGAACCTTGGCTCAAAGGAATGGATAATATAAATTTGGTACACTATAGTATTTTTATATGTGCTAATTAAGTATTTATGAACTAAGTTTGGCTAAAGATCATTCCACTTACCCAGTAGCTAAAGTTTAAAATATTTTTAAATAGCTCATATAAAGGAAAAAACGACACTTTGGGAACCCGGCCAAAATATTTTGTCATTGTCCTTCACGGCAGTAGATTCAACAACCTCCAAATTTTTATGTCTGTCGGATAATAAATTGTTAAGTAATTCTTACAACGTCTTACATTCATTTATTTTAGGGCTAGAACTGATTTTTAAAAAAATCTGTTCAATTAATCGGGGAAAAAATAATCGATTAATTTAGATTAATTATATTTTATAACGCATATATAGATCATGTTAAGTTGCGTTTCATTATTTCACGAAATCGGTTAAGTCGCGGTAATTCCTTGGCTCTCAAATTTTGTGACGTAACACAGCAAATCCGTTCTGCAATGCAAGATATAAGGAAGAAAAACCTTTTTGTTCACGTATGCACGTTTAAATAAATGATCATAATAATACGAAGGAAAAGTATGTAAGTAACAAAATATATACATTTTTAATAAATTGTGAAAAAAAATATTAGAAATATTTTCTTAAATTTTAATCGAATTTTAATCGGTCAAATTAACTTTAATCGTTTAAAGTTTTAACGATTAATTAACTAATCGATAATTTCCACAGCCCTAATTTATTTATATACTGTATATTGAAAATATTCATAGTCGAACATTGATTACATTCCATTACTATTAAAAGATTTAAAAAACAGTGAAAAGTAGTCATTTACAACCATTTAGTGTTAAATAACAGCATCAATGTGTTAAAAATTTTTTTACTTTTAAATCCCTTATATTAACTTCGAAATCTTGTCTCTCTCTCTGTCTGTCGTCATCTCTATCTTCAGCTCGCGGAAAAACAAAAGTAAAAAATTACCCACTTCCCGTGATGCCATCGAGCTGAAATTTGGCACATGAACCCGTGTCACCTAACAATGCATTGTATCAAAATTTCAGATCGATCGAACGTACCGTAATTAAATTAATGCATTTTTAGTTTATCTCAATACAACGTATTTAATTCAATTTCACAGTTCTTTTTCCACGTGACAGTTCAGTTCGCGCGTTGACGCCACATCGTCGATGTACCGGCGTGCTTTTGATTACATTTTATGCGTCACGCTGAGCTCGGTCCAGCGATCGGTACCAGAGCTTTCCCCTCCCCCCCCCCTCCGGGTTATAAAGAAAAAGGGAGTTAGACAGATTCAGTCTGTAAATGTGTGTCGCGTTTGAACATAATCAATACTGTTAGTTATGTCTCATATATAAGGGATTTATAGTGAAAAACTTTGTTTTTACAGGTTTGTTTTATTATTACAGTATAAATTAATACCGGATTTTATTGTAAATGAACACAAATAACATTACCTTACTGTTATTATATTTTTTAAGTAAAAAAATTTCACTTTCAGCCGTTTAGTGTAAAATAATGGTGTAAACTTGTTAGAAAACATTACATTTTTTACCGTGTGGAGGTGACAAGGCACGCCACAAACAAGTCATTTTGAGCGGAAGAATAATGATCTCCTTGCGAAGCGGATTATTCCGCGGAGAAGGTAGTTCCATCTGGTCTGATATCATTCATGCAGAGGCGTCACTAGTGTTGATGTCACCCGGGTCGGTAGCTCATGGTGTCACCCCCTTATGACTTACCCCATAGAACTCCTCCGAGTGTTTCAGTGCCGAATAACGGGAACATACAGAATTTTACCTTTTGGTGTCTACCCTTGTGATGGTGTCACCCGGGGCAGCCCGCCCCCACCGCACCCCCCTAGTGACGCCACTGCATTCATGTACTTTACGACTTCACGGTCATTTCCGTCTGCCGCCATTGAAGAATGAGCTGGGTGGTCGTATAAATAGGATATTTTAATTTTAGGATTAAGTAGTTTAATTAAGTTTCCCCCGCACTTCAATCAATTAACCGCCCATATCTTTGTATGACTGGAGGAATCTTGTCAGCTAAACTACCCACCCTCCCCCCACACCTCAGTCACCAAACTTTATTTTTTTATAATTTAAAAAAAATGTGCTTCTCTTAGACTCGAACGGCCTAGGTAACCAATGATCTTAGACTTCCGGTTATCTGCCCTCCGAGCATTACTTTTATTTTTGTTTAAACATTTAGTTTATTTTTTTTAATTGAAATTATTTTTGCATGTGCCACCGGAGACCTCGGACTATGTTGCTATTTAGAAGATATATTTAGAAGTGTAAGTAAAACTGATTTTTAGGTTACATTTTGTGAATGATTTCAAATGTTTAGTTTAAAAATGAAATAAATATAATGAATATTTACCAAATTTACCCCAAAATTTTAAAAGAGTGAGTTAGAAGCGTCAGCGTTATCAAAGAATCGAGCGATGGAATGAAAAGGCTGTTGCTTTAGACAATTTATTTCTTCTTTGATTTTCATAAATGAGATTTGAAAAGATTGATTTTTTTCAACTTTTAGACTTTGTACTTTAACTGCAGCCTTGCCCGCCGTATCTGGCATCTCATTAAAACTACAGCCTACATTTTAACATTAAACTCATTATTAAGCCAATTACTTACTACTGTTCACAAGACGTCAATAGCACGATATAGAAATGTGACGTGGGTCAAATTTTAAAGTTCTTGGAACTAGTTCTGCAATTTTTCGTGCGAGATTCAATGGGTGTCATCCTGCGATAGACGGTACGCATGTTTAAAATAAAGTATTTAAAAATCGGAATTTTGAGAAGAAAAAAATTATTTCCACTTTAAAAGAAAGGGAAGCGCTAAACCTTATTTAAGACCAAGTCCTTGATCTAATATGGAAAGCATGGAGAAAACGCGCCAGATAAATCCACACCCGAGTAGTTTGAAGATAAAACTCAGTTATAAATTGGTGATAAATAATAAATGTGAGGATCATTGAGTGGGAGTGTGAATGTGTGGGAGGATGAATGTGTGTGAGGATGTGTGTGTGGGAGGATGAATGATTGCCGGGATGAATAAGTAGGAGGAAATGAATGGGGGAATAAATTAGTCGCTTAGTGAATTAGTAGGAGGAAATGAATGGGGGAATAAATTAGTCGCTTAGTGAATTAGTAGGAGGAAATGAATGGGGGAATAAATTAGTCGCTTAGTGAATTAGTAGGAGGAAATGAATGGGGGAATAAATTAGTCGCTTAGTGAATTAGTAGGAGGAAATGAATGGGGGAATAAATTAGTCGCTTAGTGAATTAGTAGGAGGAAATGAATGGGGGAATAAATTAGTCGCTTAGTGAATTAGTAGGAGAATCAATGAATCTATTTTGGGAATAAAGGAGTTTCGAATTTAAGGAGTCTGGGAATAAGGGAGGTGGATTCATTATTTGTTGGTCATTGATTTCTTAGGAGGAGGGTATATTTATATATATATATATATTGAAGCGGAAATTCGATTTTGTCATTTTACCCCTCTTTTTTTGTTTTTTTTTCCAACTCATTGAATCCACCCCCCCCCTTTTACAACAGACAACATGACTAAAAAAAATTTGGAGCTCTCTTTAAAAAAAAACCTTTATATTAACTCGTGGCGTCTGCATGCTTGCCGCAAAGACTTTCTATCGATTTTTAACCCACTTCCCGTATACTAGCGTGCTGAAATTTTGCAGGCAGACTCGTGGCGGCGATAAAAATTGATCTATCAAAATTTTAATTCGATCGAATGTACTGCAATTAAATTAATGGATTTTAGATTATCTCTATGTATCTTTATGTAGCATGTGAATTTTGTGTTAGACTGTCGCGGTGCGTATTATATTGACCATTCTTTTTTAAAATATATTCCCGATCTATAAATGTTTATGCTAGTCTGTTGTGTGGTGCGCATTATATTAAAGATGTTTTTATAACCCTTTTCCCGTGATCAAATCGAGCTGAAACTTAGCAGGCAGACTGTAGTAGTTTTTTTTTACTATAAATCCTCTATAAATGAGAAATAACTGAAATTTTGGATTTTTGGATTGTCGTGCGATGCGTATTATAATGAACACACTTTTAGTTATGTCTCGTATATAAAGCATTTATAGTCTAAAACTTTGATTTTTACGTTTTTTTTAAATTTCTTTTTTTTGTGTGGACACGTAAATTTTAAATTTAAAAAAAAATAATGACTCTCTAACATGTATTAACTGCATTTTATTTCATGTTGTTAACTTTTACATTTTTTTCCCTTGGAATTATCACCCTGTATCGCCGATGCTATACAATTAAATTTCAGAAACGTATCATTTCTTTACCCTAAGCATCACCGTGGACACGCCCATCCGGTCCTATTACCCTGACTTCCGGGTGACGGACGATCTGCGCAGCTCCACGGCAACATTGCGTGACCTTCTGTCCCACCGGATGGGGGTGCCTTCCTACTTCCAGCCTTTGGTCATGGGATTCCCAGCGGAAATGACCCGGCAAGAATTAATGCAGTAAGTTAGACACTGACCAAACGACATACGTTATTCATATCTTCGACCGTTTATTTACCATTCCTGCACAATATTCGACTTGATTTGCTGGCAGTGATCAATGGAAATGGAGATCAGCAGACGACCAAAAAAAACAAAAAAAAACTTTGTTTAAGCATGCGCTATGAAATCATGTCGGCTCAAATGGAGAGAACGTTTCTCAAAAAAAGTTTATGAATATACAGCCAATTAGTAGAATTTCTACTCATTAAACAAGTATTTAAACTTGCTAGCTATAAAGTAAACTTGCTATCCAACATGTTAACTTTCTAGCTGTAAGTACACTTACTATCCATTCAGTAAATTTCAAACCCAATATTTGCTATGATATCTTCAAAACATTTTCATAATATTTGTTTAGTCATTAGGTCTCATCTACATTAATTCAATGTTTTATAATTTCTACTCATGAACCTACATGGGGAAGAAAATCAGTAGCCCCGAGCCTAGTGCTCTTTATGGGTCTTCCCGTAAGACCTCCTCAGCCATCTGGCTCCCAAAGGGACGCAACAGCTGAGAGACCCTACCGGTTCTTGTTAGTGTGATGTAACCATTGACAATCAACCTCCTCTCCCCCCTCCCCTACACCAGGCGACTCGCGCACCTGCCCACCAACGTGCAGTTCCGGGCGGTTATTGTTATTGTGATATAACCATTGACCACAAACCTCCTCTCCCCCCTCCCCTACACCAGGCGACTCGCGCACCTGCCCACCAACATGCAGTTCCGGGACAAGCTGGTCTACAACAACTACATGTATACGCTTGCTGCCCACGTTATAGAGAAGATGTCCGGTGGGAGGAGGTGGGAGGATATGATCCGGGAGACCCTCCTCAAGCCCCTGAAGATGACCGGAACCAGCTTCACGGAGGAAGTGGACAACTTCTCGGACTTCGCCCTGCCGTGTGCACTGGTCAACGGGACGATGGTTGACCTGTCACCTGAACTATTGAAGTGAGATCTTTGACTTTTTAATTAGAAAAAATAGCTCCTTGAAAACTCTTTATCAATATTTACATGACAGTTTAATGTAATACACTATTTGCTAATGATACGATTTCATGTAAAGTTGCCTGTAATGTAGAGCTAGCTGGAACATCAGTATGGCATCTGTCCGTCTACGAAAGACGATAGATTTATCTTTATTATTTGCAGCTCTTGGTGTGGCTGATGAGACCAATCCTTGAGTGGCAGTCTCTTCTTCATGGCACACACACGAAAGCAGTGGGGCAGTGTTGCCTGGCCTTCCTCCTCGCTCTTTTCCCGACTGCTTCTGCCCTAGTTTGCTCCTCTGCTCTTAGTGATCCTTCTTTCACTATAGCCCGCCACATGGACCTATCCTCTGCCAGGTTTTCCCAGTTTTGTATATCGATGTTGGCTACTTTCATGTCTCTCTTGCATATGTCCACGTATCTGAGACATGGCCGACCAACCGACCTTTTCCCTGTCGCCAGCTCGCTGTAAAGCACATCCTTGGGTATGCGACCACTTTGCATCCTCTTGACGTGTCCAAGCCAACGGAGGCGTCTTTGGCTTAATATTGCTGCAATACTACTCATGCTTGCTTGAGCCAGGACCTCTGTGTTGGGGACTTTCTCTTGCCATTTGATGTCTAGGATGCGGCGCAGGCATCTCAGGTGGAAGCTATTGAGCCTTCTTTCATGCCTGGTATATGTGGTCCAAGACTCGCATCCATAGAGGAGTGTGCTCAGTACGCAGGCCTGGTATACCTGCAGCTTAGTCCTTGCTGTGAACATAGAGTTTCATAAAAGCAATACCCCTTTAAGCTGTGGCGGTAGCGCAGATATGAACGACGATGCGCTGCAGTTTAGAATTACTGCACTGCAAATTTTGATAAAGATAATATATGTCGGGAAGGAGAGATATACGGAGGAGGGAATGTTGGTAAACATCTCTGATTACTCCCATAGAGTCCCTGACTCTTTCCTTTCCTATGCGATCATAAGACGTGGATATACTAATCATAGAATGAACTTCCTGGACATTCTTTGTGCAGGTTATACAGCAGCAAAGAAGATAAGACTAAGATGTTTAACTGAAATTGTTTTGATTGTTTGAATATAAATAAGAACTAGAACAGTTTTGATTGGTTGAATGTGTCCACAGAACAGTTTTGATTGGTTGAATGTGTCCACAGAACAGTTTTGATTGGATGAATGTGTCCACAGAACAGTTTTGATTGGTTGAATGTGTCCACAGAACAGTTTTGATTGGTTGAATGTGTCCACAGAAAAGTTTTGATTGGTTGAATGTGTCCACAGAACAGTTTTGATTGGTTGAATGTGTCCACAGAACAGTTTTGATTGGTTGAATGTGTCCACAGAACAGTTTTGATTGGTTGAATGTGTCCACAGAACAGTTTTGATTGGTTGAATATGAAGTATAACAGTTTTGATTGGTTGAATATGAAGTAGAACAGATTTGATTGGTTGAACATGTCCACAGAACAGTGACCCCGTGTGGACCTGCAGGCTCCATCTACTCCAACGCCGAGGACATGGCCAAGTGGATGAACTTCTTACTTTCGAATGGCCGAGCCCCGGACGGTTCAGTCGTGGTGGACCCAAGGGTCATTGAGCTGACCAGAGAGCCAGGCATGCTGTCCACTCTTCCCTTCCAGGAGCTCAACAAACCGTGCTTCCCTGTGGGTCACGTGGTGCAGAGCTATGACATGGGCTGGATCACGGCAAACTACAGAGGTCAACGCACTTAGAGTATTATTGTTATATTTTTGGTGTATCGTGTATTATTTCTAAGACCGTAAAACGTCATAACCAGTGGCGTAGCTAGAACTTTTGCCGCCCGGGGCGGTCTCCAATGTGCCGCCCTTTTTTAGTGACCGTCAATAAATGACGTCACGCACCTGTTGTTTATACATTTGTTACGACGTGTGAAGAGAGGGGTGTGTTTGAGTAATGTGACGTCATGTCAAAACGCACAACTTGAATTACAAATCTCACTTAAATATTGATAACTGACACGTTATTTAATGACGTTTACGTAAAACGCTTGTTACGATATTACTGTGCAGCCTTGCACTAAAAACATACTTATATGAAAAAAGAATTGATTTGAAACATGTTTATTTTCAAATAGAAAATACGACTGTTATGGTGTAAGTCAAAACTGTATGACATTATTATTGAAGAAGGGGGTCTAAGTTTTTGTGGCGACGTGTGACGAGGGTGGAGGGGGGGGGGTAATCAGTCAAAATCACATGACGTCATTTATGGACGGAAAATTTGTTGATGATATGATGGTTCTTTAATAAATTAATAAACATGAATAAATAATTGTAATTGAAACGAAGTAAAGGTGATGAACATGTTTACCATTGCATGTTTATGTAAGCAGTAATTAAAGAGGCCGCATAAGATGATATACCTATAAATACACATTTATAAAAATACACTATATATTTTTCAAAGGCCATAAGAAAGTTACTGAGGTGGCAGCCCCCCCCCACACAAAAAATATATATATATATATATTTAAAAATAATAATTTTAAAAAATACGACAAAACATTCCAAATTTAAAACAACAAAAAACCAAAAAACCCACATAACAATTACTATTCTTTTAATTTATATTTATAAATAAATGATTTTTTTTGCAAACAAAGAAATTGTATACATTAGTATGTAATCATATTTTAACATTTACTTTCCTAACTTTCATATTAGAAAAATCGTGTATTATGCTATCAAAATTTAATTATTTGTAATATCTTGTTCTATGGACAATATTGCAAGAGTTTGTTGTCTTTAATCGATCACTGTTGAACGAAGATAATTTTTTATCAACTTCACTTTGAAGAAGCTCCTTTCACAACTAGCGACAATGATAGCAATTGTTGAAAAAATTCTTAGCAAAATTACAATGTTGGGTACAGAATTGTCCAATCTAACAGTTGAATAAATTTTAATAGATCAAAGGGGCCTTTCCCCCTGTTTTTCAACCATACTGCCTCTTCTTGTAGTTAGTTACAGCCATAAAAACCAGGAGCCTTTTTCTTTCAGTTTTGAACTGTTCTTTATCAATGTCAATAAAGTAATTTATTTGATAATCAAATGCTTCATTTAGTAGGTTACATGGTATTATATACGAATATTTTCTTGCAAGTACTTGAAACTCATCAAATCGTTCTTTTATTTTCTGTTATAATTCCATCAATGGCTAAAAAAAATTTCATGTTGTACTTCTCTTTCTAAAGATAGAACCACGTCTTCTTAATTTTCCCCACTCATATTTTTTTACGCTTCTAACTGAGCGTTCAGTTGATATCTCCAACTCATCACAAATTGTTTGACTGATATAACAGCGTTTTGTATTAGCAAATATCTTTGTTCCACGCAATGGGGTTGCATTAATTTTAAAAAATGACGGGTTCCCATAAATTGAGATAACATAGAAAAGAAAAATATTGCATTGAATAGAGTAAAATTTAGCATCTGATCTCGTTTTACTAGTTACTTCTTCAGATGTCATTTAAAAATTATGTCTTTTTTCGAAATTATTTATGCCTATTGTGGCGCTTATTTACGGAGAAATTTGAATATTTTCATATTCTTGCCATAAATCTTAATAATTTTCCATAAAATAGACGAATTCAAATTATTTACACATTACTTTAATTGGATAGGCGTAACATTTTTAATGAATAACCGTATTTTAATGAAAAACACAAATTATTTGTGCTACTTTAATGCAATAAAAACAAAATAAATTTAACTTTTAATATACACCTTACAACCTTATAACCTTACAATAATTTTCTGAAAACTCAAACAGTAATATAAATTACCCATATTTTATACAAATTACTACTTGCAAGATAAAACACAATATTTGAATCATCCTGAATTGTAGTTATTTGTTCGCGCATCATTCTGCGAATGTCGAAATTCCACGCAAAAACCATCATGGCGATATTAATCGCACATTATTGGGCCAAGGGATGATGTGTTTTTTTTGGGTCTGTAGTTTTCATCTAAAAGTGTCTTCTGGTCGTAGCGTATACCGTTTAATTTTCGAATAAATTAATATATACATATAAACATATACCTTTTGATTGAAGTACTCTATCCGGATATTTAATTTACAGCTCAAATTGGTCCACCTGAATACTTGGAATAGTTCTAATTATAGATTTCTGGTAGGATATACCAAAATCTATAAAGTCTGTTTAAACACCCCCCCCCCAAATTTCAATGTGACAATTATGTTTTAGACTTCTTAGGGTAAAGTTTAAAAGGCTTCGGATTAATCGTTTAGAATATTTGAATATGAAGGTTCTGAAGCTAAAAATAGCTTCCTCAATACATCTCTAGAATTCACGAGTACATCTATTTTGAGTGAGGATGCCTGGCACCGGTAGTGACGCAAGAATAGCCGGAAATGTCATTAAATAATTGTGCTAATAACTAACGGACGAAAGTTCCGTTTTAACCCTCCCCCACCCACAGTTAGCGATTTCCATCCCAGAAAAATTGGGGTGGGGCATATTTGTGGCGCTTTGTCGCTGACGTCATGTAGACCGTTCCCGCCAACCAGAGTCGTCTTAAGAAGAATACATGAACAACACGTCTTTTTTTTTCAAGGCACTATAATTCTAAATAAGTACTTAAGATCCCTCAGTTTCCCGTGAGACTAAATATAAATTTTGGATATTTCACAAAAATTTCTAAAACTGGAAGAAGTAATTTAAAAAATAAAATAAAAGAAGCTTGATCTAATTACTACTTCGGAATCCCATAATTTGTGAAGCACTTAACCGAGTGACGTGTTATGCATTCCCTGCCTCTCGTCATATCGTTTGTCCCTGCATCTATTAGGATTAGCTCCCCTTAGATTCTATTTATTTTAGGACATATTTTTAAAATCCGTTGCAGATTAAAGAAAACAAAATTGTTACATAGGCGTCACACACATTTTAGGCCTATTCTAAATAATGTTTGTTAACAAAAAATATATATGTTTTAAAAATAAATAAATAAAACTTTGAAACATTGAAGTGCAATACAAAAATGTTAAACTAAGGGATTTTTTAAATAGTTTTATTATTCTTTGGTGGCATTGTTCTATGGTGGGATTATTATTTGGTGGCATTGTTCTATGGTGGGATTATTATTTGGTGTCATTGTTCTATGGTGGGATTATTATTTGGTGGCATAGTTTTACGGTGTGATTAGCCCTTGGTGGATTTGTTCTATATCTCAAATATTCTAAGTTGCCATTCTTCTATGGCTCATTTGTTCTATGGTAATATTGTTCTATGGTGTAAATAATGAAATAAACTCTCTCACTGAGACTTGCAGGTCACCGCCAGGTGTATCACACAGGTGGAGTGGTCACTCTCTCGTCCAGACTCTGGCTGTACCCCGCGGCCAAGGCTGGGATCTTCGTCAGCGTCAACGGACCCCAGGAGAAGAAGGAAAAAAACAGTTTGTTGGAGTAAGTGCAGGATGACACGTAGCTGTTATTTTTAGCGGCAGCTGTGCTGCTATCGACACATAAAATGTGTGAATTCTAAGATCAATAAGTAGAAGTCAAACGAAGCTTTTATTTTCATTAATAGCTGTACTGCTATTGACACACCAAGTGTTAGATTTCTTCCATCGATCGATATTATTCATCTTACCTAATAAATTGTAATGATATTTTTTAATAAATATTAAAATTGAAAGTTTTATTGAATTCTTTGTCATTTTTCATCCGTAACGTTTTTGCAACTAGGTGTTACTGACATTATCCATTGAAAAGTTATAATATCTGTAAGTTTATCTTAAAAATGAAAGTTTGATTGTATTCCTTTCATCCCTTAAGTTTCTGCCATTAGTTGCTACAGACAAGATCTATTGATCTAAACTATTCTATTGTTAGATCCCTCATGTACTACGCTTCGGATCTGCTTCTAAAAGAACAACCCTGGCTAAACCGGTCAGTGGACTGCCCAGTTCTCTCCACCTTGCAGCAAACGACACAGCCCAGCCAGTCCGTGCCACCCTGTGATGACCACACTCTGACGGACATCGTTGGACCTCACGCCCCTGGGACGGGGGACAACTCAACCACCGACGACCTGGAGGACTTCATCGGAGTCTACTCCCACAGGTGTTTCGGTGACGTCAACATCACCATGAGCCCATCAAACGACAGCCTTGTTTTCAAATATGGGCGATTCGGCTGGATGAATCTAAACCGGATATCACCTTTGACATTCAAAGCGAGTTACTTCGGGCCGTTAAGTTTTCAGAACTCCCTGGACGATACGATGGACGAGGTCGTTTTTTCTAAAGATGATTACGACGAAGTGGACTCGCTCGTTCTGGACCTGGATCCGGCAGCCGACCTGGTCCATTTTGATCGCGTGAAGAGGAATGCGGGTGAGGGACGGGATGGCTAATTCAGCTGACGGTGGACGGACAATGACTTTTTACAGGCCCAGGGACGGGTGATATAGCGTTAGTGCTAGTTAGCATCTGCACCCTACTATTTATGTTCATATTTTATAATCCAACGTGTGTATAGATGTGGGGTCGTTTAGTTATCATGTGATGTCCTTATATTTGGCTAGTGAATTTATGACAGATGCGTCTATATAGATAAGGTCAGAAAGAGTTTATGATTTTTGTCTACGGGAGCATTTATGATTTGTGAGGATAGTTGAAATTCTTAAAATTTTTATTTTCCCAATTGTTTTTTTGCATGTTTTGTTTCGTTAAAGATCTGATTTATTTTTTAGAAATAAATTTTTGACGTCAAGAAAGCTTTGCAATGTTTATGTAATGTATTTAAAAGTCGTTGCTCAAATTGTTGTTCGTTGCAAAACCTCCCACGCCCACTCCCCAATCGCCCCTTACCCAATTAATTACATCTGGTGGATATTGTAGTTATGTAACTGTTTTATAAATTATTTTTAAAATGTTTTCAAGAAATAAAATAAAAATTTAAACAGAACAAAGGAATTTAAAGTAGTTAAAACCTCTACACAGTACATTTAATTTTTTACGTCTGCTGCATGCTTTTTGTGAAAAAGTTTTTTTGTCTTCGTTTCGCCATTCGTTCATCAAATGTTTGACTTTTTCTATGCACTTTGGAAAGAGTTTGACCCCATTACCCAGACCAAAATTGGCCAAACTGCGGCTAGCGAGCAGCATGCGGCTCTTCTGTGTTCCATTGCGGCTCGCGTACAATTTATGAAAGATATGGTACAAGAATTATTGGAAGATTTTCCAAACCATGTTTATTGACCCGTAGTGCTTCAATGCGGGTATCAACAATTTTAAAAAAAAATATAAAATAGCTCTCAGTTACTAAGGATCTGGCCACCCCTGACCCAGACAGTACCACATGAACAAAATGGTAGATGGCTGGAATGACGGTTTCAATTCTTCTGTAAAGGAGTTTTTTTTTAAAATACGCTACAAATTAGTCATACTGACCTAAGATCTGGAACTTGTTGAGTCCAGGTGTGTGTGTGTGTGTGTGCGTGCGCGTGTGCGTCTGGGGGATGAGTTAGGGGGATGAAGGAAGTGGAGTAGCCACCTCCGACCCTCCCTTGTCAAAAAATGTTCAAGATTTCAAGCCCGCCTTCCTGCCCCCTTCACAGTATTTGTTTGAGACACTACGAGCCATTTATTTGATTTCATGCTTTGGTCTTTGGTTAACAAAGTTGCAGTTAACAAAGGTACAGTTGACAAAGGTACAGTTGACAAAGGTACAGTTAACAAAGGTACAGTTAACAAAGGTACAGTTTGACAAAGGTACAGTTAACAAAGGTACAAGGTACATTTAACAAAGGTTAACAAAGGTACAGTTAACAAAGGTACATTTAACAAAGGTTAACAAAGGTACAGTTAGAAAAGGTAAAGTTAACAAAGGTTAACAAAGGTACAGTTTAGTTTTGTATACTGTATAAGGGAAGAGAAGAAACAAAACCACTTTAGGTTAACTCTAGTGAATTTTTATTAGGCTCTTGAAACTTACGTAACTTAACGAGTAAATGTTAAAACTTGTAAAACAAATTCCATTCGCATCTCCAGCCATCATGTCACATATCTCTTATAATTTCAACACAGTTTTGAAGTTCCTGTATTTGCATCCGGGCGCCCTCTAAGCCCCGCCCCCCTTATATCCCGAGAGCGCCACCTACAGTGCCTCCACGCTACAGTTGGGGCTGTTGAAGTGAAAGACGTTCTTGTAGCCACACCTCACGATGTGATTGGCAGATTGGAAGTTAGGATCCCCCGCCTCTCCCGTGCAGCTCTTGTCCAAGGGCAGGTCGCCCTCCCAGTTGCCCCGAAAGAAGCCCTTGAGTTCAAAGTAGCCTCCCTCCAAGACATTGCCGCAGTCCACCTCAATGTCAACCAGCCAGAAGTGGGGTCCGTAGCTGTCACGGGAGAGAAACACGGGAGCAAACATAAACACAACATCAATTGATCCTGATCGCGTTTGAGTATAGACGGGGGACATAAATGTGTGACCCTTGATTGTGACAACTTGTGATTATTTGTGAGAAAACCTTGGAGGGAGAGAAGTGATGGTGCCAGAAGGACTAAAAGAGAAGTGATGGTGCCAGAAGGACTAAAAGAGAAGTGATGGTGCCAGAAGGACTAAAAGAGAAGTGATGGTGCCAGAAGGACTAAAAGAGAAGTGATGGTGCCAGAAGGACTAAAAGAGAAGTTATGGTGCCAGGTGGACTAAAAGAGAAGTGATGGTGCCAGAAGGACTAAAAGAGAAGTGATGGTGCCAGAAGGACTAAAAGAGAAGTGATGGTGCCAGAAGGACTAAAAGAGAAGTGATGGTGCCAGAAGGACTAAAAGAGAAGTTAAGGTGCCAGAAGGACTAAAAGAGAAGTGATGGTGCCAGAAGGACTAAAAGAGAAGTGATGGTGCCAGAAGGACTAAAAGAGAAGTGATGGTGCCAGAAGGACTAAAAGAGAAGTTATGGTGCCAGAAGGACTAAAAGAGAAGTGATGGTGCCAGAAAGGACTAAAAGAGAAGTGATGGTGCCAGAAAGACTAAAAGAGAAGTGATGGTGCCAGAAAGACTAAAAGAGAAGTGATGGTGCCAGAAGGACTAAAATTGTAACCAATTGAGTTGACCATCTTGAAAAGATTAGTCATTCCGAAGTGAAGAGTCTCTGACGAGTAGCAGGAATTCGGATAAGGGTTTGTAATATGGAGAATCAACAGTTTCCCACGTATGCGACGTAGCGACATGGTCATAGTGGAGGTTGATAATAGGGAGTGGGTCGAGAAATTGTGAGGGAGAGCCTAGAAGTTGTGAGGGAGGGGACTCAGGCGTTGTCAGGGAGAGGGTCCAGAAGTTATGACGAGAGGGGCCCAGAAGTTGTCATGCAGGGGGCCCAGAATTTGTCATGGAGGGAGCCCAAAAGTTGTGACATTCTATTATCACTGTACATTCGTGTGTTGGCAAATTTTCTACAATTAGACTTCATGGGATGAAAATTGGTATCTAAAATAAGCATTTATATCTAAAAATGAATCCAAAAAAAAATTATGTAATGTGTCCGTTACCTCTTATACCACTAGGTTTAGTTAGAGCTTCATTATATTCAACTGTTACAATTCATTCAGTCACGTGACTCACTGACTCACGTGTTCATAGGGTTGTAGGCAGGACTTAGGACGTCGTTGGTGGTCCAGATGGCCGGGGTACCCTCAGCAGCTATCCCCTGCCACTCGCCTTGTTCCGGCTCTGATCCGGTCCAGTCGAGGTATTTGTCGTTATCACCCCAGGCGTTGGCCTAAGATTATTTCATCAGTTGAAATTGATTCGCTTTAAAAACTTTTATTTCATTACTTTGTTTGCATTATCCTATGTGAGATAGTTAACAAAACTTTTATTTGCACGGAGAAGAAAATGTCCCCACCTGTTTAAATGGAAGCCTGATGACTGATAAGGTTTCTATGTTTCGTATCTTATCTTAGATTATCTATACAGACGCTACTTCTATGCAGAAGATAATTGCGTCCACAGACCATGACAGATGATCTGCAAGTGATGCAGCGTTCACAGGCCACGGCTTTGTGGGTTTCCACGCATTACCCAGCCGCCTAACTAGTGTTTGGTACCCATTCGGAGCTAGGTGACTCAGGGACGCCCTAGGCCCCGGGAACAAATCCTAGCCTTCACATGGATTCGAACCCGTGACCATCGGTACGCCAGTCGAGCGCGCTGCCACTCGACCCCCACGTTTCAGGATGACTGTAGCGTTAATTTAGTTTACCAGCAACTTTTGAAACTATCGCTCCTAGGCGACTTAACAATTTAGTGTTATCAGAATTCGAAGTTTATTGAACTCCTGTCCCCGGTTTCTTAACTCTGAGTTTATGTGTTTCTTTTTAAAATAATTGTGTGTGTGTGTGGGGTGGGGGGGGGGAGAAAACCGTAGAAAATGGAGGTGCTTATGGCATTGGTTGGCAAACACATTGGATTGGCAAACAGGCTCAGGGCAATGGCCAGTATAGGCTAAGGGCATTGACCAGTAGGCTAATGGCATTGACAAGTAGGCTAATGGCATTGACCAGTAGGCTAAGGGCATTGAAAGGTAGGTTCAGGGCATTGGCAAGTAGGCACTATTAGCATGATGCTAAAATGTTGTCTATGCAATAGGAGTCCTACGTTGTCACGATGCCACATGCCATGTCATGATGCCATGCCACGTTGCCATGTCATGATGTGAAAATGATGTCAGAGTATATAACAACTGTCACTTACCGCTTCATATACTTGTGACAGATACACTACGTGCTTGATCGCAATGTTGCAAGGGTTCTCATCCACTGGCCGGTCAGTGGTGCAATCTGCAGGAACATTCAATGAGAACAGATGTTTTTATTCTTATTAAATTATCGAATTGTTGAACTAGCTGCGTCTATGGGGAGCAAAAGGTCAATATCTTTCCACTCACACATATCTTTTGTGGTCTTTCCCTGGACATATGCCACATGTTCTAGCCATACATTTCGCCACCAAATTTAAAAAAAACAAATCCCCGTGAAGCGCTTCTGGTTGTAACCTGTCTATCCACACATCAACAAACTGTCACATTGACACATTCAGTGTGTCCTACTGACACATTCAGTGTGTGCTATTGACACATTCAGTGTGTGCTATTGACACATTCAGTGTGTGCTATTGACACATTCAGTGTGTCCTATTGACACATTCAGTGTGTCCTATTGACATATTCAGTGTGTCCCATTGACACATTCAGTTTGTCCTATTGAAACATTCAGTGTGTACTATTGACACATTCAGTGTGTCCTATTGACACATTCAGTGTGTACTATTGACACATTCAGTGTGTCCTATTGACACACTCAGTGTGTCCTATTGACACATTTAGTGTGTCATATTTACACATTCAGTGTGTCCTATTGACACATTCAGTGTGTCCTATTGATACATTTAGTGTGCTATATTGACACATTCATTGTGTCCTATTGACACATTCAGTGTGTCCTATTGACACATTCAGTGTGTCCCATTGACACATTCAGTGTGTCCCATTGACACATTCAGTGTGTCCCATTGACACATTCAGTGTGTCCCATTGACACATTCAGTGTGTCCTATTGACACATTCAGTGTGTCCTATTGACACATTCAGTGTGTCCTATTGACACATTTAGTGTGTCCTATTGACACATTCAGTGTGTCCTATTGAGACATTCAGTGTGTCATTTTGACACATTCAGTGTGTCCTATTGACACATTTAGTGTGTCCTATTGACACATTCAGTGTGTCCTATTGACACATTCAGTGTGTCCTATTGACATATTCAGTGTGTCCTATTGACACATTCAGTGTGTCCTATTGACATATTCAGTGTGTTCTATTGACACATTTAGTGTGTCATATTTACACATTCAGTGTGTCCTATTGACACATTCAGTGTGTCCTATTGATACATTTAGTGTGCTATATTGACACATTCATTGTGTCCTATTGACACATTCAGTGTGTCCTATTGACACATTCAGTGTGTCCCATTGACACATTCAGTGTGTCCTATTGACACATTCAGTGTGTCCCATTGACACATTCAGTGTGTCCCATTGACACATTCAGTGTGTCCTATTGACACATTCAGTGTGTCCAATTGACACATTTAGTGTGTCCTGTTGAAACACATTCAGTGTGTTCAATTGACACATTCAGTGTGTTATTTTGAAACTCAATCCATGTGTCTGACGGACGCCTATTCCAATGACAAATACTCTCTCTTATATTTTAAAAAAAAGGTATCAATAATTCTTCGTCCTGAAACAACAATAACAAAAAACATTTTTTCTAGTGCAACGAAATGTGTGTTAAATTGATATGATATTCAAAAACTAAATAAAGATGCTTCAAAAATTTTTACCAACGATATTTAATTATAGGATTAATATGTATTTTTTTTCTATTTGTGAAGGAAAAAAACAACAACCCTTAGCCTCTTACTTTAAACTGTGTGATATTAAATGAACTTCACAACTAGAGTTTGTTTGGACATTTAGTTTGTATTACACATTCAATATAAAGCATAACTCATAGAAATTGTTTTAAGTGTAAACGTTTATTCAAACAGAAATGTCATGATGAAGTTCCAATAAGTTTGGAAAAAAAGTTTCAAATTACGTTATATGTTAAGATCTAAAGAAAGACATCACTTCAGGTCTACTTTTAGTTAGTGATATGGACACAGAGTTAAGACATTATGTGAGAAAATCCCCTAAACTCTAATCTTACTTTCATTGTTGGAATAATCCAGGCCTCCCCTGAAGAAGAGATTCTCTCCGAATTTCGTTGGCCTCCCCATCAGAATGACAGTCCTCTTGAATGCGCCTGCATTTAAAGCTGCAAGGTAATAGAGTTCAGATCTGAAGGACATTCATGTTTACAGCACATACTTTAACACAATCTTGTCTTGACAGACAATCGTGCTTACATCACTGACTTTAACACAGTCAAGTCTAGACAGACAATCGTGTTTACAGCACAGACTTTACCACAATCAAGGCTTGACAGACATTCATGTTTACAACACAGAGAATGACATCAAAATGACAAAGAGAGAGAGAGGGGGGAAAAAGAGAGAGATATAGTGGGAGAGTATGAGTGAGAGAGTGTAGAGAAAGAGAGAGTGAAGAGAGAGAGAGAGAGAGAGAGGGAGTAAATGAGAGAGAAAGTGAGAGAGAGAGAGTGAAAGAGAGAGAGAGAGAGAGTGAAAGAGAGAGAGAGAGAGTGAAAGAGAGAGAGAGAGAGTGAAAGAGAGAGAGAGAGTGAAAGAGAGACAGAGTGAAAGAGAGACAGAGTGAAAGAGAGAGACTGAGAGAGAGAGAGAGAGAGTGAAAAGGGGAGAGATATAGAGTAAATGAAAGAGATAGTGAGAGAGTGAAAGAGAGAGAGAGAATGAAGGAGAGAGAGGGATTGAAAGAGAGAGAGAGTTGGAGAGAGAGAGTGAAAGAGAGAGAGAGAGTGAGAGCCGATCATGTCATAATACAAGTCGACAAGCACTTCTAAATGCCTCACGTATTACATTCCCATTATTACTTGACCACTACCTTAACTGTTGACCATTACCTTACCTGTTGACCACTACCTTACCTGCTGACCACTACCTTACCTGTTGACCACTACCTTACCTGTTGACCACTACCTTACCTGTTGACCACTACCTTGCCTGTTGACCACTACCTTACCTGTTGACCACTATCTTACCTATTGACTGTCCGACACAGACCAGAGCCAAATAGAAAACTGCAGATTGCCACATTGTCTGAGGAGAATGAAAAGTTGAACATCTCAATTTGACAAAATCTAAGTGTTACCATATCTAAGTGTTACCATATCTAAGTGTTACCATATCTAAGTGTTACCATATCTAAGTGTTACCATCTCAGTGTTACCATCTCAGTGTTACCATCTCAGTGTTACCATCTAAGTGTTACCATCTCAGTGTTACAATCTCAGTGTTACCATCTCAGTGTTACCATCTCAGTGTTACCATCTCAGTGTTACCATCTCAGTGTTACCATCTCAGTGTTACAATCTCAGTGTTACCATCTCAGTGTTACCATCTCAGTGTTACCATCTCAGTGTTACCATCTCAGTGTTACCATCTCAGTGTTACCATCTCAGTGTTACCATCTCAGTGTTACCATCTCAGTGTTACCATCTCAGTGTTACCATCTCAGTGTTACCATCTCAGTGTTACCATCTCAGTGTTACAATCTCAGTGTTACCATCTCAGTGTTACCATCTCAGTGTTACCATCTCAGTGTTACCATCTCAGTGTTACCATCTCAATGTTACCATCTCAGTGTTACCATCTCAGTGTTACCATCTCAGTGTTACCATCTCAAGGTTACCATATCTCAGTATTACCATCTCAGTGTTACCATCTCAGTGTTACCATCTCAGTGTTACCATCTCAGTGTTACCATCTCAGTGTTACCATCTCAGTGTTACCATCTCAGTGTTACCATCTCAGTGTTACCATCTCAAGGTTACCATCTCAGTGTTACCATCTCAGTGTTACCATCTCAGTGTTACGATCTCAAGGTTACCATATCTCAGTGTTACCATCTCAGTGTTACCATCTCAGTGTTACCATCTCAGTGTTACCATCTCAGTGTTACTATCTCAGTGTTACCATCTCAGTGTTACCATCTCAGTGTTACCATCTCAAGGTTACCATCTCAGTGTTACCATCTCAGTGTTACCATCTCAAGGTTACCATATCTCAGTGTTACCATCTCAGTGTTACCATCTCAGTGTTACCATCTCAGTGTTACCATCTCAGTGTTACCATCTCAAGGTTACCATCTCAGTGTTACCATCTCAGTGTTACCATCTCAGTGTTACCATCTCAAGGTTACCATATCTCAGTGTTACCATCTCAGTGTTACCATCTCAAGGTTACCATCTCAGTGTTACCATCTCAGTGTTACCATCTCAGTGTTACCATCTCAGTGTTACCATCTCAGTGTTACCATCTCAGTGTTACCATCTCAGTGTTACCATCTCAGTGTTACCATCTCAGTGTTACCATCTCAGTGTTACCATCTCAAGGTTACCATCTCAGTGTTACCATCTCAGTGTTACCATCTCAGTGTTACCATCTCAGTGTTACCATCTCAAGGTTACCATCTCAGTGTTACCATCTCAGTGTTACCATCTCAGTGTTACCATCTCAGTGTTACCATCTCAGTGTTACCATCTCAGTGTTACCATCTCAGTGCTACCATCTCAGTGTTACCATCTCAGTGTTACCATCTCAGTGTTACCATCTCAGTGTTACCATCTCAGTGTTACCATCTCAAGGTTACCATCTCAGTGTTACCATCTCAGTGTTACCATCTCAGTGTTACCATCTCAGTGTTACCATCTCAGTGTTACCATCTCAGTGTTACCATCTCAGTGTAACCATCTCAGTGTTACCATCTCAGTGTTACCATCTCAGTGTTACCATCTCAGTGTTACCATCTCAAGGTTACCATCTCAGTGTTACCATCTCAGTGTTACCATCTCAGTGTTACCATCTCAGTGGTACCATCTCAAGGTTACCATCTCAGTGTTACCATCTCAGTGTTACCATCTCAGTGTTACCATCTCAGTGTTACCATCTCAGTGTTACCATATCTCAATGTTACTATCTCAGTGTTACCATCTCAGTGTTACCATCTCGTAGTTACCATCTCAGTGTTACCATCTCAGTGTTACCATCTCAGTGTTACCATCTCGTAGTTACCATCTCAGTGTTACCATCTCAGTGTTACCATCTCAACGTCACCATCTCAAGGTTTCCATTGCAAGGTTACCATATCTCAGTGATACCATCTCAGTGTTACCATCTCTGTGTTACCATCTCAGTGTTACCATATCAGTGTTACCATCTCAAGGTTACCATCTCAAGGTTACCATATCTCAGTGTTACCATCTCAGTGTTACCATATCTCAGTGTTACCATCTCAGTGTTACCATCTCAGGTTTACCATCTCAAGGTTACCATCTCAATGTTACCATCTTAGGGTTACCATATCTCAATGTTACCATCTCAGTGTTACAATCTCAGTGTTACCATCTCAGTGTTACCATCTCAAGGTTACGATCTCAAGGTTACAATCTCAGTTTTACAATCTCAGTGTTACCATCTCAGTGCTACCATCTCCGGGTTAGCATCTCAGTGCTACCATCTCAAGGTTACCATATCTGAGTGTTACAATCTCAGTGTTACGATCTAAGTGTTACCATCTCAGTGTTACCATCTCAAGGTTACCATCTCAAGGTTACCATATCTCAGTGTTACCATCTCAAGGTTACCATCTCAAGGTTACCAACTCAAGGTTACCATATCTCAGTGTTACCATCTCAGCATTACCATCTCAGTGTTACCATCTCAGTGTTACCATCTCAGTGTTACCATCTCAAGGTTACCATATCTCAGTTTTACAATATCAGTGTTACGACCTAAGTGTTACCATCTCAGTGTTACCATCTCAAGGTTACCATCTCAAGGTTACCATATCTCAGTGTTACCATCTCAATGTTAACATCTCAAGGTTACCATCTCAAGGTTACGATATCTCAGTGTTACCATCTCAGTGTTATCATCTCAGTGTTACCATCTTAATGTTACCACCTCAAGGTTACCATCTCAAGGTTACCATCTCAAGGTTACCATATCTCAATGTTACCATCTCAGTGTTACCATCTCAGAGTTACCATCTCAGTGTTACCATCTCAGTGTTACCATCTCAGTTTTACCATCTCAAGGTCACCATCTCAAGGTTTCCATTTCAAGGTTACCATATCTCAGTTATACCATCTCAGTGTTATCATCTCTGTGTTACCATCTCAGTGTTACCATATGAGTGTTACCATCTCAAGGTTACCATCTCAAGGTTACCATCTCAAGGTTACCATCTCAAGGTTACCATATCTCAGTGTTACCATCTCAGTGTTACCATCTCAATGTTACCATATCAAGGTTACGATATCTCAGTGTTACCATCTCAGTGTTACCATCTCAGGTTTACCATCTCAAGGTTACCATCTCAATGTTACCATCTCAGGGTTACTATATCTCAATGTTACCATCTCAGTGTTACCATCTCAGTGTAAACATCTCAGTGATACCATCTCAAGGTTACCATCTCAAGGTTACAATCTCAGTGTTACTATCTTAGTGTAACCATCTCAGTGTTACCATCTCAAGGTTACCATATCAAGGTTACCATATCTCAGTAATCCTATCTCAGTGTTACCATCTCAGTGTAACCATCTCAGTGTTACCATCTCAAGGTTACCATCTCAAAGTTACGATCTGAGTGTTACCATCTCAGTGTAACCATCTCAGTGTTACCATCTCAAGGTTACCATCTCAAGGTTACCATCTCAAGGTGACAATCTCAGTGTTACCATCTCAGTGTAACCATCTCAGTATTACCATCTCAAGGTTACCATCTCAAGGTTACAATCTCAGTGCTACAATCTTAGTGTAACCATCTCAGTGTTACCATCTCAAGGTTACCATCTCAAGGTTACCATCTCAAGGTTACCATCTCAAGGTTACAATCTCAAGGTTACCATCTCAGTGTTACAATCTTAGTGTAACAATCTCAGTGTTACCATCTCAAGGAAACCATCTCAAGGTTACCATCTCAAGGTTACAATCTCAGTGTTACCATCTCAGTGTAACCATCTCAGTATTACCATCTCAAGGTTACCATCTCAAGGTTACCATCTCAAGGTTACAATCTCAGTGCTACAATCTTAGTGTAACCATCTCAGTGTTACCATCTCAAGGTTACCATCTCAAGGTTACCATCTCAAGGTTACCATCTCAAGGTTACAATCTCAGTGTTACTATCTCAGTGTCAACATCTCAGTGCTACCATCTCAGTGCAACATCTCAGTGCTACCATCTCCGGGTTACCATATCAGTGCTACCATCTCTGGGTTACCATCTCAGTGACAACATCTCAGTGCTACCATCTCAAGGTTACCATCTCAAGGTTACCATCTCAAGGTTACCAACTCAAGGTTACCATATCTCAGTGTTACCATCTCAGTTTTACCATCTCAGTGTTACCATCTCAGCGGTTTATGCTACAGTAAAAAAAATAATTGATTTCTCATATAACTCCAACCATTGATGTTGAAAACAGCACAATAAATAACCCCGTGAAAACAAAGTTTTTGACTATAAATCCCTTATATATGAGACATAACTAAAAGTATTGATTATATTCAAACGCGACAAAACATTTACAGACTGAATCTGTCTTAACTCAACTTTGCTTCATAACCCTGGTGGGGGGGGGAGGTGGGGGGGGGCGGGAGAGGGGAAAAGTCTGGTCACCGATCGCTGGTCCGAGTTCAGCGTGACACGTAAAATGTAAATAAAAGCAAGCCGGTACTTCGATGGGTCACGTCAAAGCGTCAACTCAAACTCTCACGTGAAAAAAAAACAATAACAAACCGTGAATTTGAATTACATACGTTATATAAGGATAAACTAAAAATGCATACATTTAATTACGGTACGTTTGATCGATCTGAAAATTTGATACGATGCATTGTTAGACTAGACGGGTCCGTGTGCCAAATTTCAGCTCGATCGGATCACGGGAAGTGGGTCATTTTCGACTTTTATTTTTCCGCCCACCCGCCCATGAGATGATGAGATGACGACAGAGACGGCCGCGAAGTTAATATAAGGGATTTAAATAAAACAAACCCGTAAAAACAAAGATTTTGACTATAAATCCCTTATATATGAGACATAACTAACATTATTGATTATTTTCGATCTGAAATTTTGATACGATGCATTGTTAGGTCAGACGGGTCAGTGTCCCAAATTTCAGCTCGATCGAATCACGGGAAGTGGGTCATTTTCGACTTTACTTTTTCCGCCCGCCCAGCCCATGAGATGATGAGATGATGAGACGGCCGCGAAGTTAATATAAGTGATTTAAAAACAAACCCGTAAAAACAAATTTTTTGACTATAAATCCTTTATATATGAGACATAACTAACAGTATTGATTATTTTCAAACATTTACAGACTGAATCTGTCTTAACTCAAGTTTGCTTCATAACCCTAAGGGGGGGAGGGGTGGGTGGGAGGGGGAGAGGGGAAAAGTCTGGTCACCGATTCGCTTGACCGAGCCCAGCGTGACACGTAAAATGTAAACAAAAGCACCCCGTCGCTTCGTTGGGTCGCCTCAATGCGTCAGCTCAAACTTTCACGTGGCAAAAAAACAATAACAAACCGTGAATTTGAATTACATACCTCATACAAGGATAAACTAAAAATGCATTAATTTAATTACGGTACGTTCGATCGATCTGAAATTTTGATACGATGCATTGTTAGGTCAGACGGGTCAGTGTGCCAAATTTCAGCTCGATCGAATCACGGGAAGTGGGTCATTTTCGACTTTTCTTTTTCCGCCCGCCCAGCCCATGAGATGATGAGATGATGAGATGGTGAGATGATGAGACGGCCGCGAAGTTAATATAAGGGATTTAAAAACAGTCGTTCTCGCGGAGGTGGGGGGGGTAGGGGAGCGCGGGAAGGATGGCCCACCGTGGGTGGCACTTGTTTGTGTGGGGCGGCTTGATGTTTCCAACAGCTGACGTACCTTCATTTGTTTTTCAGGCGAGGAGTTAAATAATTAAGGACCCCGCCCCCTCCTGTCATTTCCACTCGTTATCCCAAAAATATTTTAAGTGGCAAGCTGGTGCATTGTCCCATGGAATATTCTGTCTTGATCATCTATGCTGCATTGATTTGTTCACCTAAATTGTAAAGAATATCTGTTTTTGTTCGACGTTTTTATCTCTATCAGCCAATTTTTGTTGTTGTTTTTTAAATGTCCACCTTGTCAAAGTGCAGAGGAAACGTTTTTTATAAATAAAACATTAACATTAAAAATTATTTTTGACTGAGGCGTTACATCATGGCTGCTGCAATGTATGTGGCCGAACTATTGACCAATAACATTAAGATACCAGGACCTAACAATCTTACGTTTTAAAACCTAACGACAATACATAATTACAACATTAAGGTGTTATAAAAAACAACATTACGGACATTACAAAATTACAATAATAGGAATATTACAAAATTACAATACTGCATTAAAATTACAACAATGCGAAATTACAAAATTGCAAAATACTAGCATCACGACATTAAAAGATTACAACATTGCGACATACCAAATCGTGTTGAAGCACCGGTTGTTGGTAGAGGATTCTTGCTACTTTTAAGAGAAGTTCTTGTTGTTGGACTATTTATATGGTATGGTGACCTCGGTGCTATGTACTTCCAGTGGAATGTGTCAACAGATGTTGAGTTGTGTCAATGGCAAGCGAAATAATCTCTTAAAAAACAATTAGCATGAGTGGGTGCCTGAATGAGGTCATACCACCATCATTGAGGTCTTTATACACGGGGGCCGTTTACATTATCATACACTTGAAAGGGATAA
Organism: Ampullaceana balthica; assembly: GCA_944989445.1. NCBI lineage: Eukaryota > Metazoa > Mollusca > Gastropoda > Lymnaeidae > Ampullaceana > Ampullaceana balthica. The sequence continues at coordinate 1,838,831 of CALYLW010000052.1, read as the reverse complement.
AGGGGCAATGCGGTTTGCATAATGACATGGGATTCACAATTATAAGGTATGATTGAAAAAAAATGTTTTCGCCAACAAATGGCCGATAGCACAGGGCTGTGAGGAAAAGTTGCGCCTGGTTATGAGTCAGAACATGTGACTCTCTCTCTCTCTCTCTCTCTCTAACTCTGTCTCTCTGCCCCCCTCTCTCTCTCTCTCTCTCTCTCTCTCTAACTCTGTCTCTCTGCCCCCTCTCTCTCTCTCTCTCTCTCTCTCTCTCTCTCTCTCTCTAACTCTGTCTCTCTGCCCCCCTCTCTCTCTCTCTCTCTCTCTAACTCTGTCTCTCTGCCCCCCCTCTCTCTCTCTCTCTCTCTCTCTCTCTAACTCTGTGTCTCTGCCCCCCCCTCTCTCTCTCTCTCTCTCTAACTCTCTCATTCTCTCTCTCTCTCTCTCTCTCTAACTCTGTCTCTCTGCCCCCCCCTCTCTCTCTCTCTCTCTCTCTCTCTCTAACTCTGTCTCTCTGCCCCCCCCTCTCTCTCTCTCTAACTCTGTCTCTCTGCCCCCCCTCTCTCTCTCTCTCTCTCTAACTCTGTCTCTCTGCCCCCCCTCTCTCTCTCTCTCTCTCTCTCTCTAACTCTGTCTCTCTGCCCCCTCTCTCTCTCTCTCTCTCTCTCTCTCTCTCTCTCTCCCTCTAACTCTGTCTCTCTGCCCCTCTCTCTGTCTCTCTGCCCCCCCCTCTCTCTCTCTCTCTCTCTCTAACTCTGTCTCTCTGCCTCCCTCTCTCTCTCTCTCTCTCTAACTCTGTCTCTCTGCCCCTCTCTCTCTCTCTCTCTCTTCTCTCTCTCTCTCTCTAACTCTGTCTCTCTGCCCCCCTCTCTCTCTCTCTCTCTCTCTCTCTCTCTCTCTAACTCTGTCTCTCTGCCCCCCCCTCTCTCTCTCTCTCTCTCTCTCTCTAACTCTGTCTCTCTGCCCCTCTCTCTCTCTCTCTCTCTCTCTCTAACTCTGTCTCTCTGCCCCCCTCTCTCTCTCTCTCTCTCTCTCTCTAACTCTGTCTCTCTGCCCCCCCTCTCTCTCTCTCTCTCTCTAACTCTGTCTCTCTGCCCCCTCTCTCTCTCTCTCTCTCTCTCTCTCTCTAACTCTGTCTCTCTGCCCCCCTCTCTCTCTCTCTCTCTCTCTCTAACTCTGTCTCTCTGCCCCCCTCTCTCTCTCTCTCTCTAACTCTGTCTCTCTGCCCCCCCCCTCTCTCTCTCTCTAACTCTGTCTCTCTGCCCCCCCTCTCTCTCTCTCTCTCTCTCTAACTCTGTCTCTCTGCCCCCCTCTCTCTCTCTCTCTCTCTCTCTAACTCTGTCTCTCTGCCCCCCTCTCTCTCTCTCTCTCTCTAACTCTGTCTCTCTGCCCCCCCTCTCTCTCTCTCTCTCTCTCTCTAACTCTGTCTCTCTGCCCCTCTCTCTCTCTCTCTCTTCTCTCTCTCTAACTCTGTCTCTCTGCCCCCCTCTCTCTCTCTCTCTCTAACTCTGTCTCTCTGCCCCCTCTCTCTCTCTCTCTCTCTCTCTCTAACTCTGTCTCTCTGCCCCCCCTCTCTCTCTCTCTCTCTCTAACTCTGTCTCTCTGCCCCTCTCTCTCTCTCTCTCTCTCTAACTCTGTCTCTCTGCCCCCCTCTCTCTCTCTCTCTCTCTAACTCTGTCTCTCTGCCCCCCTCTCTCTCTCTCTCTAACTCTGTCTCTCTGCCCCCCCTCTCTCTCTCTCTCTCTCTAACTCTGTCTCTCTGCCCCCCTCTCTCTCTCTCTCTCTCTAACTCTGTCTCTCTGCCCCCCTCTCTCTCTCTTTTCTCTCTAGCTCTGTCTCTCTGCCCCCCCTCTCTCTCTCTCTTCTCTCTAACTCTGTCTCTCTGCCCCTCTCTCTCTCTCTCTCTCTCTAACTCTGTCTCTCTGCCCCCTCTCTCTCTCTCTCTCTCTCTCTCTCTAACTCTGTCTCTCTGCCCCCCCTCTCTCTCTCTCTAACTCTGTCTCTCTGCCCCCCCTCTCTCTCTCTCTCTCTCTAACTCTGTCTCTCTGCCCCCCCTCTCTCTCTCTCTCTCTCTCTCTAACTCTGTCTCTCTGCCCCCCTCTCTCTCTCTCTCTCTCTCTCTCTCTAACTCTGTCTCTCTGCCCCCCTCTCTCTCTCTCTCTCTCTCTCTCTAACTCTGTCTCTCTGCCCCCCCTCTCTCTCTCTCTATCTCTCTCTCTAACTCTGTCTCTCTGCCCCCCCCTCTCTCTCTCTCTCTAACTCTGTCTCTCTGCCCCCTCTCTCTCTCTCTCTCTCTCTCTCTAACTCTGTCTCTCTGCCCCCCCTCTCTCTCTCTCTCTCTAACTCTGTCTCTCTGCCCCCCTCTCTCTCTCTCTCTCTAACTCTGTCTCTCTGCCCCCCTCTCTCTCTCTCTCTCTCTCTCTCTAACTCTGTCTCTCTGCCCCCCCCCTCTCTCTCTCTCTCTCTCTCTCTAACTCTGTCTCTCTGCCCCCTCTCTCTCTCTCTCTCTCTCTCTGTCTCTCTAACTCTGTCTCTCTGCCCCCCCTCTCTCTATCTCTCTCCCTCTCTCTCTAACTCTGTCTCTCTGCCCCCCCTCTCTCTCTCTCTCTCCCTCTCTCTCTAACTCTGTCTCTCTGCCCCCCTCTCTCTCTCTCTCTCTCTAACTCTGTCTCTCTGCCCCCCTCTCTCTCTCTCTCTCCCTCTCTCTCTAACTCTGTCTCTCTGCCCCCCCTCTCTCTCTCTCTCTCTCTCTCTCTCTAACTCTGTCTCTCTGCCCCCCTCTCCCCCTCTCTCTCCCAAGTCTTTTCAAGAATAACGTTTTAGCGCCACTCGTGAATGTTCATTATCTTTTGGGTCGAGCCGTTAAGCTCTTAGGACCCGGTTCATTTTATCGCATGCGAGCCTCATCAAGCGGGCATCGCCATAGAGGTACTCCTCTGCAGGTACCGGGACTTCTCCTTCAAACTCCCAGCACAGCCCGGGGCACTCTTCGAGTACGTGGGCCATAGTCTCCTCCGGGTGGCCACACAGCCGACAGGCCAGTTCCCTTCTAGTGTTAAATTTGTACAGGTAGCTTCGTATGGGACAATGCTCAGTTCTCATTCTGGTTATGAGCGTCTCATTGCTACGTCCAATTTCCCACCAGAAGTCGCTTTTGCTCAGTCGCGGTATGTACTGGTATACTTTTCTGGCCGTGCTTCCGGATGCCCAGCCCTGAAGACATTTCTCTCGGAAATGGTCTTTAAGTCACGATCTTACTCCCGATTGGGTCGTTGGGTGGTCGGGTTGGGGTTGAGCTGACCCATCTCTCGCTAGTTTATCGACCCTGTCTGAATGAGGCTCGCCACTGTGCCCAGTGATATACTGAAGGACTACTTTTCCGCCTCGTGCTAAGATTTCACCTACTGTTTCCAAAATGACATTGACCGTTTTCCCCTCCAGAGAGGAGCGACCCACAGTCTCGAGCGAAAACAGTGAGTCGGTGAAGACTACGACGGTCGGGAAAACCTTTCATCTTGTTAGACGTCGGCGCACTTCCTTCAAACCCCTGCAGATTGCTTCCAGTTCGGCGTCGTGACTACTATATGCAGATCCGCACGGTCCTGACAGTTTAGTACTGTCAGGTCCAGGTTGGGGGGTATTGAATTAGTACTCCGTATCCACTTCTGCCATCCTTGAATCGCGAGCCGTCCGTGAAGACTCTTACCACGCTGTCGCAATAAGCCTCGATTGTTTTCAGAGTTTCGTTTCGTTTTAGCTCGACGGCACTGGCTTTCGTCACCGCCGTATTTGCCAGTGTCAAACGTTGTTCAGGCAAGTCAAAGCTTTCATGTGGTCCTCGAGCAGGGACCAGTTGCATTCGATCCCTGTGCTTACTAAAAACCACCTTTTGATTTGGGAAGTAAAGTTACTGCTCCGATAAGAGAGGCAGTCCCTCCAACCGGTGCCCAACATATTGTGTTTACACAGACATCTGAAACTTCTGTGAGCAGACTCATGCACGTTAGTCGAACAGAATGACCACACGGATACGACACTGTCTTATGAGGCAAAGTGCATAGGAAATGATGAATGTCCCCATGGGGCGGATCAAGATTGCACGGCGCCCCTGGCTGCAATTCCAACTGGAGCCCGGTCCAGCCACCTTTATTATACAATATAATAAGTTTGGGGCCCTTAAATCATTGGAGGCCCCTGGGTTTAGCCCAATCAGCACCCCCCTTAATCCGCCGTAGAATGTCCATACCAAAACAAACACATGTGCAGTAATGTACACTCACTCACAAACATAGAATACACTGTTAAGACTAAGTGCATAGCAAACGATTCATGTTCAAAAAACAACACAAACACACGCACACACACAAACTCACAAATATACAGTACAATATCTGTTAATACATAGTGCATAGCAAACGATTAATGTTCCAAAAACAACACAAACACATGCACACACACAAACTCACAAATATACAGTACAATATATGTTAATACATAGTGCATGGCAAACGATTAATGTATGATAATATCAAATGAATAATTTGAAGCCGCTTGTTATAAAAATAACTTCAATGCATGCATTCCCCATATATAATGTTTTTCTGGAGTGTACTTTATTGTAATTGATATTAATTTGGGACATTTTTCTAATACATAATTTAAGTATAATACATTTTATTTGATTGATACAACCTAGTTGTTGGAATGGAATCTGCATAACAGTTGAACAAATGTAACAATAGTGCAAGGTAGATGACGGAAATGGGGGGGGGGTGAGTCAAATTAACATTGTAAGCTAAATGCTAGAATAAACGCTCATGAATGTTTGACAATGCAAGCCAATTACAAAATAATTTATGCTTTTTGCTTACCTTTACTGAAATAAAAGAGAAACTCTGTCTAAACGTGAGTGTAGATTCCTGGGCTTGGAACAGATCGTTGGTTTGAAGGTCGAACGGCAGGCTGTTTGTTGAAAGACTTAGCCAGACACCAGGATGTAACATGTAACACCAAGGCCTTACTCCGCAATTTAGATCGTATCTGTGAATGTTGTCCCGTGCTCATTTCACGTCACTTGTTTACAAACACGCAGGTTATAGCATGCAGCGCCCCACGTGACCAACACGTGGTCAGGTTCAACACTCTTGAACTCGGGGCTAGAGAGTTTGAGACCAGATGGAAACAATGAGGCCGTATCCTAGCAACAAACAAACAAACAGAAGTTACGTAACAAAATAGAAAAAAAAACTTTCAGACAGCAAATAGTTTTTAGATTCTGGGAAAACTGAAAATTTTATATTTAACATTGTGTAATGTTGAAAGAATTACTTCAGTGAGAACATACACATTTGTTTCACAGACGTAAAAATGATGAAAAAGCAAACTTCAAGATTACCATGTCTCAAAAGACTGCGATACTCAAGGATACTCTTATCAATGTCTCGAAAGACACTGATACTGAAGGATACTCTTAACCATGTTTTAAAAGACACTGATACTGAAGGATACTCTTAACCATGTTTTAAAAGACACTGATACTGAAGGCTACTCTTAACCATGTTTTAAAAGACTCTGATACTGAAGGATACTTTTAACCATGTTTCAAAAGACACTGATAGCCTTTGTGTCTCGACCAACAACGGGGAGTCTCGTTCGTGAGACATTTGATAGCTCACAATTTTCTCAGAGTTAAAGATATTTTTAGACTAGCATAAAGAGGAAGAGCGCTTAGTGCATACGATAAGTTAGTTGTTGAGCTAGCAGGAGTTATGCTTTCTACTTTTCTACCGTTTAGAATTTACCTCTGAAACTGTAAGCGGGGGCCGGGGGGTAATTCTGAGTAAGTTTACCGGTGAGATCTTTGTGCATTTGTGAATGAATTTCACCGTCACTAAAGATTATATTATTATATCACAGGCAGACGACATTAAAATTTATGTTATTATCTCACAGGCAGACGACATTAAAGTTTATGTTATTATCTCACAGGCAAACGACATTAAAGTTTATGTTATTATCTCACAGGCAAACGACATTAAAGTTTATGTTATTATCTCACAGGCAGACGACATTAAAGTTTATGTTATTATCTCACAGACAGACGACATTAAAGTTTATGTTATTATCTCACAGACAGACGACATTAAAGTTTATGTTATTATTTCACAGGCAAACGACATTAAAGTTTATGTTATTATCTCACAGACAGACGACATTAAAGTTTATGTTATTATCTCACAGGCAAACGACATTAAAGTTTATGTTATTATCTCACATGCAGACGACATTAAAGTTTATGTTATTATCTCACAGACAGACGACATTAAATTTTATGTTATTATCTCACAGACAGACGACATTAAAGTTTATGTTATTATCTCGCAGACAGACGACATTAAAGTTTATGTTATTATCTCACAGACGACATTAAAGTTTATGTTATTATCTCACAGACAGACGACATTAAAGTTTATGTTATTATCTCACAGACAGACGACATTAAAGTTTATGTTATTATCTCACAGGCAAACGACATTAAAGTTTATGTTATTATCTCGCAGACAGACGACATTAAAGTTTATGTTATTATCTCACAGACGACATTAAAGTATATGTTATTATCTCACAGACAGACGACATTAAAGTTTATGTTATTATCTCACAGACAGACGACATTAAAGTTTATGTTATTATCTCACAGGCAGATCACACCAGTATCAAAATTTGACTTTTTCACGGCTACAGTTGCATTGCTTATAAAAATCGGTATAGATGTAAGGAAATGATCCCGAAACTAAACACATATTCTTTGGGCCCGCGGTTACTCTCTTAAGGTCTTGGCTAATACCTGGCCAACCCGCTCCAACTGTTGTGCAATGCCATACAACATTGTCTTCACGTGCGACTCTTTTGCCCCCCCCCCTAACCTCCCCGGCTATGTCTAGCGTGGGACACGAAGTTAACAAGTGTAACACTGTTTCAGAGGCAATGCTGCAATAACGGCAGTTCGAGTCCCTGTTGTGTTCTAGCCTGTTGAAGTATGAGTTTGCTGGGAAATGCTCTGGTCTCATTTAAGTCACTAAACGCAACGATCCCGAAACAAAATATACGACCACACCTTACAAGGTAGTCTCGTTAGAGACATAACTTTGGACTTTGTAATATTACAAGGTTTCTGTTAGCTCTCTAGTATGTGCTAACACTGCCTTAGGTAACTAAGAGTCTATGTTATTTGGTGTTGAGCTAGGGTATAGATAGCTAACGTCAATCAAATGTCTTTCAAACATAATTAAAACGTCTTTCAAAAGTAATTGAAATGACATATTGTAGTTGCTGTGCAGCCTTCTCGTCCATGAGGGGCATCCAACGAACATCGTCCGCGTCTGCGATTCCTCCAAGGGCATAGGCCACCTACGAGAGACTTCCAGGCATCCCTATCCTGTGCCAGCCTTTCCAGGATCTTCAAGTCATGGCCAATTCTCTTGATGTCTGCCTCCAATTCTCGGCGCCAAGTGTTTATTGGACGGGCTCTTTTTCGCTTTCCTTGGGGGTTCCATTCCATTTTCCTGCCTTGTTGAATTGGAGGCAGGTTTTCTTAGTGTATGACCAATGCACCTCCACCGCTTCTGGAGAATCTCTTCCTCAAATGGCTTCTACTTTGTCCGTTGCCATAGTTCCCGTTGCTGATTTTCTCCGGCCTGTGAATTCTTAGAATCCTTCTTAGAAAATTGTTTATGAAGGACTGGATTCTGGTCAGGTTTACCGCCGTTGTTCTCCACGTCTCGGCTCCCTATTGCAGCACAGGCTTCACCATAGCGCTGAAGATCCTTATTTTTAAGTTGCTGCTTAGATTTCTGGAGACCCAAACATTCTTGAGTTGTTGGAAGGCTGCTCTTGCCTTCCCGATCCTTATTTTGACATCAGCGTCTGTACCACCTTGTTTATTTACTACGCTGCTAAGGTAAACAAAACTGTCCACCTCCTCGAGTGCTTAAATGACGTGTAAACGCGCTCTAAACACCAAATGACGCATCTGATAGCACAGTTTCCGCTAATCAAACAACGGACTGTTGAAATAAGTACCACAATGAGTTCGACTAAAGAAAGGCGGGCAGACTAAGAAACCATTCAAAGTGTCAACCGAGTATTTTAGGGCAACTGTTGCAAACATTGATTTTGATGAGAAACTCTCAGAGTTTGTTTGCCTCATTTACCGACGCTGACCTTTGACCTTTTGGGGTTTCGTGGTGTGAGTCGATGGCGGGACTATAGCGTTGTAAAATAAACAACAGATGAGTGTGTTTATTTACAACATCTGGAAGAGTTTAGTTACGATGTGTGGATGTGTTTAATTACATTATGTGGATGTGTTTATTAACAACACATGAATGCATTTAGTTACATTATGTTGATGAGTTTATTAACAACACATGAATGTGTTTAGTTACAACATCTGGATGTGTTTAGTTACATTATGTGGATGTGTTTAGTTACATTATGTGGATGTGTTTAGTTACAACATCTGGATGTGTTTAGTTACATTATGTGGATGTGTTTAGTTACAACATCTGGATGTGTTTAGTAACATTGCGTGGATGAGTTTATTAATAACACATGAATGTGTTTAGTTACATTATGTGGATGTGTTTAGTTACATTATGTGGATGTGTTTAGTTACATTATGTGGATGTGTTTAGTTACATTTTGTGGATGTGTTTAGTTACATTATGTGGATGTGTTTAGTTACATTATGTGGATGTGTTTAGTTACATTATGTGGATGTGTTTAGTTACAACATCTGGATGTGTTTAGTTACATTATGTGGATGTGTTTAGTTACAACATCTGGATGTGTTTAGTTACATTATGTGGATGTGTTTAGTTACATTATGTGGATGTGTTTAGTTACAACATCTGGATGTGTTTAGTTACATTATGTGGATGTGTTTAGTTACAACATCTGGATGTGTTTAGTTACATTGCGTGGATGAGTTTATTAATAACACATGAATGTGTTTAGTTACATTTTGTGGATGTGTTTAGTTACATTTTGTGGATGTGTTTAGTTACATTATGTGGATGTGTTTAGTTACATTATGTGGATGTGTTTAGTTACATTATGTGGATGTGTTTAGTTACATTATGTGGATGTGTTTAGTTACATTATGTGGATGTGTTTAGTTACATTATGTGGATGTGTTTAGTTACATTATGTGGATGTGTTTAGTTACATTATGTGGATGTGCTTAGTTACATTATGTGGATGTGTTTAGTTACATTATGTGGATGTGTTTCGTTACATTATGTGGATGTGTTTAGTTACAACATCTGGATGTGTTTAGTTACATTATGTGGATGTGTTTAGTTACAACATCTGGATGTGTTTAGTTACATTGCGTGGATGAGTTTATTAATAACACATGAATGTGTTTAGTTACATTATGTGGATGTGTTTAGTTACATTATGTGGATGTGTTTAGTTACATTATGTGGATGTGTTTAGTTACATTATGTGGATGTGTTTAGTTACATTATGTGGATGTGTTTAGTTACATTATGTGGATGTGTTTAGTTACATTATGTGGATGTGTTTAGTTACATTATGTGGATGTGCTTAGTTACATTATGTGGATGTGTTTAGTTACATTATGTGGATGTGTTTCGTTACATTATGTGGATGTGTTTAGTTACAACCTCTGGATGTGTTTAGTTACATTATGTGGATGTGTTTAGTTACAACATCTGGATGTGTTTAGTTACATTGCGTGGATGAGTTTATTAATAACACATGAATGTGTTTAGTTACATTATGCGGATGTGTTTAGTTACATAATGTGGATGTGTTTAGTTACATTATGTGGATGTGTTTAGTTACATTATGTGGATGTTTTTAGTTACAACATCTGGATGTGTTTAGTTACATAATGTGGATGTGTTTAGTTACATTATGTGGATGTTTTTAGTTACATTATGTGGATGTGTTTAGTTACAACATCTGGATGTGTTTAGTTACATTATGTGGATGTGTTTATTTACATTGTGTGGATGTGTTTAGTTGCATTGTTTGATGTGTTTAGTTACATTGTGTGATGTGTTTAGTTACATTGTGTGATGTGTTTATTTACAACAAATGAATGTGTCTAGCTACAGCCAGTACTGGATTTACCTATAAGCTACACAAACTATAGCTTAGTGGACCCCACAAAAATTGTTTAATTGAGCAATTGTCATATGCATTTAAATATTTTGTTACGACTGATGACTAAATTGTCTGAGGGACTGAAAGCAGCGGGGAAAAAAAAGGGGGGGGGTCTTTAAATGAGGCCACGGTCAGATGATTCGTCAGTTGAATGAAGACACGAGTTGATCCATTGGAACATATGATGAGACAGTCAATCAGTGGATGTAGAGTAGTGTTTTGTGTATGATGAATAGATTTTAGAAACGTGTCTGTGTGTATCATGGGTCTGTTCCTGGTCTGTCCTGCAGGGTGGACAATTAGTGAACTTAACATAAGAAATGCTTAGCAACTTGCTCTGGTTATATTTGAGGTTTTAAAAAAAATCGATTGAAATTAAACACTTAAAGATTTATAACAACCCGGAACTTAAAAATCAGCTTATTTATTTTAATTTTAATGGAACAGTTTCGAGAACAATTTAATGTAAAAGCAAAGATTACAAAGGTTTAATCTCACAAACTCCACTGTTGAAATGGAAAACGTTCTTGTATCCACACCGAGCGAAATGGTTCTTGGTGGCGTACGGTGGACTTTGAACCCCGAGCCCGGTGCACGCCCCTGACAACTGGTCCCCTTCCCAGGCGCCATTGACAACAGCCTTGACCTCGAAGAATCCATTTTCAGTTCTGGAGCAGTCCACCATGATGTCGATGACCCAGTAGTGGGGTCCGTATCTAGAAATGTCAGCAGCAAACATGCAGGGATTGAGACATGTGATAAATAAAAGCTTCAAAATCTTTGCATAAATTCATTATAGTCCAGACAACAGCAATTACATCTCTTTGTGATTTTTTAGGGGTGTACCGGATAATTTTTTTTAAAATCCGGCCGGATTTATAAAGAGAAATCCGACCGAAGCCGGAGTTTTAAAAATGGCTGGATTCTGGATTTGACGGAACCGGAGTTATTATAAACATATATTTTTATGGCTCTACCGGCCAGCCAGATTATAAAGTAAAATTCTGCCGGAGCTGAAGCCGCATTTGTAAAAATGGCCAGATTTCGGATTTACCGGAGCCGATATCCGATACACTCCTAATTTTTACAAAATGTAGCATGGAACCAATTCTTAAGGTTCTAATGTCCCGTCAGGTTGTACAGTTACAATTCTCTGGTGTGACATTTTACAATGAGATTCATGAATATCCGCAATTATTTATTTTGAGCTACTCAAAGTTTTGAAAATATAATATTGAATAAATATATACTATTATATAATTCTCATTAGACTTTCCCTGCACGTGAAATAAAAAGATTTTCATCCATAGCCTGTAAGGAAGATACGTGCTTCACGGGTGAGTGGTGTTGTCAGTGTTGTCCCTTTACCTACAAGGAAAAGCTTTGCAACGGTTTTGCTTTTTTACAGAATACGATTTAAGATCACCTTATCCGACGTCTTACTTACGTATTTAGGTCACTGTATCCATTGTCTGACTTACGTATTTAGGTCATTGTATCCATTGTCTGACTTACGTATTTTGGTCACTGTATCCATTGTCTGACTTACGTATTTAGGTCACTGTATCCATTGTCTGACTTACGTATTTAGGTCATTGTATCAATTGTCTGACTTACGTATTTAGGTCACTGTATCCATTGTCTGACTTACATATTTAGGTCACTGTATCCATTGTCTGACTTACGTATTTAGGTCATTGTATCCATTGTCTGACTTACGTATTTAGGTCACTGTATCCATTGTCTGACTTACGTATTTAGGTCATTGTATCCATTGTCTGACTTACGTATTTTGGTCACTGTATCCATTGTCTGACTTACGTATTTAGGTCATTGTATCCATTGTCTGACTTACGTATTTTGGTCACTGTATCCATTGTCTGACTTACGTATTTAGGTCATTGTATCCATTGTCTGACTTACGTATTTTGGTCACTGTATCCATTGTCTGACTTACGTATTTAGGTCACTGTATCCATTGTCTGACTTACGTATTTAGGTAACTGTATCCATTGTCTGACTTACGTATTTAGGTCATTGTATCCATTGTCTGACTTACGTATTTAGGTCACTGTATCCATTGTCTGACTTACGTATTTAGGTCATTGTATCCATTGTCTGACTTACGTATTTTGGTCACTGTATCCATTGTCTGACTTACGTATTTAGGTCATTGTATCCAGTGTCTGACTTACGTATTTTGGTCACTGTATCCATTGTCTGACTTACGTATTTAGGTCATTGTATCCATTGTCTGACTTACGTATTTTGGTCACTGTATCCATTGTCTGACTTACGTATTTAGGTCATTGTATCCAGTGTCTGACTTACGTATTAAGGTCATTGTATCCAGTGTCTTACTTACGTATTTAGGTCACTGTATCCATTGACTAACGTATTTAGGTCACTGTATCCAGTGTCTTACTTAAGTATTTAGATCACTGTATCCATTGACTAACGTATTTAGGTCACTGTATCCAGTGTATGACTTACGTATTTAGGTAACTGTATCCATTGTATGACTTACGTATTAAGGTCATTGTATCCAGTTTTAGACTTACGTATTAAGGTCATTGTATCCAGTGTCTGACTTACGTGTTTAAGTCACTGTATCCAGTGTCTTACTTACGTATTTAGATCACTGTATCCAGTGTCTGACTTACGTATTAAGGTCATTGTATCCAGTGTCTTACTTACGTATTTAGGTCACTGTTTCCATTGACTAACGTATTTAGGTCACTGTATCCAGTGTCTTACTTACGTATTTAGGTCACTGTATCCATTGACTAACGTATTTAGGTCATTTTATCCAGTGTCTTACTTACGTATTTAGGTCACTGTATCCATTGTCTGACTTACGTATTAAGGTCATTGTATCCAGCGTCTGACTTACGTATTAAGGTCACTGTATCCAGTGTCTGACTTACGTATTTAGGTCACTTTTTCCATTGTCTGACTTACGTATTTAGTTCATTGTATCCAGTGTCTTACTTACGTATTTAGGTCACTGTATCCATTGACTAACGTATTTAGGTCATTGTATCCAGTGTCTGACTTACGTATTTAGGTCACTGTATCCATTTGTCTGACTTACGTATTTAGGTCATTGTATCCAGCGTCTGACTTACGTATTTAGGTCATTGTATCCAGTGTCTGACTTACGTATTTAGGTCATTGTATCCATTGTCTGACTTACGTATTTAGGTCACTGTATCCATGTCTGACTTACGTATTTAGGTCACTGTATCCAGTGTCTTACTTACGTATTTAGGTCACTGTATCCATGTCTACTTACGTATTTAGGTCACTGTATCCAGTGTCTGACTTACGTATTTAGGTCACTGTATCCAGTGTCTGACTTACGTATTTAGGTCACTGTATCCATGTCTGACTTACGTATTTAGGTCATTGTATCCAGTGTCTGACTTACGTATTTAGGTCACTGTATCCAGTGTCTGACTTACGTATTTAGGTCATTGTATCCAGTGTCTGACTTACGTATTAAGGTCATTGTATCCAGTGTCTGACTTACGTATTTAGGTCACTGTATCCATGTCTGACTTACGTATTTAGGTCATTGTATCCACTGTCTGACTTACGTATTTAGGTCATTGTATCCACTGTCTGACTTACGTATTTAGGTCATTGTATCCACTGTCTGACTTACGTATTAAGGTCATTGTATCCACTGTCTGACTTACGTATTTAGGTCATTGTATCCAGCGTCTGACTTACGTATTTAGGTCACTGTATCCAGTGTCTGACTTACGTATTAAGGTCATTGTATCCATTGTCTGACTTACGTATTTAGGTCATTGTATCCATTGTCTGACTTACGTATTAGGTCACTGTATCCAGTGTCTGACTTACGTATTAAGGTCACTGTATCCAGTGTCTGACTTACGTATTAAGGTCACTGTATCCACTGTCTGACTTACGTATTTAGGTCATTGTATCCAGAGTTGGATCTGTCGTTGGTTGACCAAAAAGCTGGAGTGCCCTCAGCCTGACGCCCCTGGTAGGCGCCCTGACCAGATTCAGGCTCACCCCAGTCCAAGAAGTTGTCACCTACACTCCATGCCTTCACCTGAAATCACCTGCTCCGTTAGCTCAGGTCAACACGTTTCAGAAACATTTTCATCCTTGTTTTAAAAAGATATTTTAGTGGATACAATTAAAGCTAAATACAATTCAAACGTCTCGTGTTTCGCATTAGGTATTTTAAAAAATTCTAATCTTTTACATAACAGACGCTCCATTTATACAAAGGCTTTTGCGTTCCAAACTGTTCCATTGTTTACATCTATATTAGAATTCTAATAAAAATGCAAGCTGATAGTCTTGCATTTTTATTAGCGTTTTAAATGTTGTTTAGGTAATTCATTCATTCCACGCCTGAATTCCAGACGGGAAACAAGAGAATTTTATTCGTTGGTACTTTTGTATGCATGGAACAAGAAACGTTTTTTTTTATCTCTATATCTATCTGAGAGTTGAATTAGATTATCTTTATGTAGTGTTTCCAAGTTAGAATTAATTGTCTTACATATTATTACTACTTTGCTTTTTTTCTCTCTCTCTCCTATCCTCCCTATTTCTAGGTTTAATTATTTAACTAATCAACGAATGGTGTTACTCTTGTGAATCTAGAATATTCTTCAGCGATAAACCTGGCACCTTTTTTCAATTTGTTCTAGTTTATCTATGTTTTCTTTTGGTGGATGGGTCCTATGTAAAAGATGCAAATTCTAGTACAGGTCTCACCAAAGTATGTTAGTATTATAGTTTTATGTTTTTATTAAAAGCTTCTCTTTACAAAGCTTAATTTTTTGTTGCATTTAAAAAAAAATATTTTCCAAGAAAATTTGTCACTTATTGCTCCATAGTTTTTTTGAATATTTGGTTTGGATTAGTTATTCCATAATAACGACATTGTTTGCGTTTATTTGTTTCGTTGTTTTTGTTACTCTTTTTCAGTTGACATTGTGGGTGTAAAGACATACTCCAGTTAATTTCCCATTTGATTAATTAATCTTTTTGTAAGATTTTGCTATCTTTGTTTCTTATTTAATTGTTCTAAAGATTATATCATCATCAGCAATTAACCTAACTTTGTTCCTGTTGAGATGATGTTGGGTAAATCATATATGCAAATTAGAAAGAGTAGGTGGTCTTGGACAATTGCTTGCGGAACTCCTCTGGGTTTAACGCTATTTGTGCTGATTTAGATTTCGTTTTTTTTTAAAAATAAAAAATCAATTGGTAAAATAAATCTATTTAACCAAATAAATTAAATTGAACTTGACCTTGTCAAAGTGGTTGCTGGCCCCAGGGTCATTGTGTTTGATGGGTATGGCACACGGGTTGGTGGTAACTGGAGTTGATGCAGAACAGCCTGGACATACAACAAAGGGAATTAATAAATATTCTTTTAAAATAAAAGTTCTGACCGCAGCGACTCAAACCTGAAGTAAAGAAAATCCCAACAATGTTGACAAAAATTATATGATGTCAGGGTCTTCGCTATAGCTACTTGTTTTTAAATGAACAAAATGAATAAAAACTGCAGGGGGGGGGAGGGGGTTATAAAAATATGACAATTATTAAACAGAAACTCATGGAAAATAATATTCATTTTCTAGGGCCGAGTGTGGCCTAAATCTTCTGGCCGTGCTGGACGGGTTGAAAAGAATCAATTACATAAGGTGTGAGTAAGTTTGAAAATCACGCCACAAAATAACGTTGTCATTTGTTTTCCCTTTCAAGCTTACACACGCGCCAATCACTAGCTTCTTCTCTAACTGGCCTGATTGTTGTCCCACCCCACTTTATTATAGCAGATTTAAAGGATGATAAACGCACACAAATACAGATGCACTGTTTAAACAGGTAGAATTCATCATACATTGCTCCAGCATATCTACACTTCAAATCTTTGACATACGTTTTAGTTTTCAATTTTAATTTTATTGAAAGTTACCGCCTCTTTGGCCGTAATCGATGCCGCCCCTGATGAAAAGATCCTGTCCCGGGTTGGTCTGTTTCTCAAACAGTATGACGGTCCTCTGGAAGTCCTCAGATCCCGAAGGCACGTAAGGGGGCAGGGTGTTGGCGGGGTCCGTCACCACAGGGCCGTTAGTGGGGTTGGGGTTCGTGTTGGGGCCGTCAGTCACCACCGGCACCACGACGTTGTCGCCACCCTCTGAAAACATAAACATATGCACTGCATATAGGCGCCCGGGGTGACGTTAACAAAGGATCGTTTGTCCACTATGTAATCAGTGACGTCTTTAAGCTCTAACGTCCAAGGAGGTCAGATTATAAAGTTCGTTGTGTGAGTTTATCACGTCTCACTGAACGAGTTTGATAAGTCTCGCTGAACGAATTTATAAGTCTCACTGAACGAATTTACAAGTATCACTAAGGAGTTTATAAGTCTCACTCAACGAGTTTACAAGTCTCACTGAAGGAGTTTATAATTCTCACTCCACTAGTTTTAAAGTCTATTTAAACGTGTTAATAATTCTCACCAGAAGATATCATAAATCTCATGAAACGAGTTCATATGTCTAAGTGTACGATACATTTCCCTATACGAGTTTATAAGTCTGCTTAAATTAGTTAGAATTCTCACAACATGAACAAGTCTCATCATGAGTCTCAATGAATGAGGTTATGAGTCTTACTTAGGGTGACTTTAAACCTCTCTACAAACTTAATGGTCTCATTATACTAGGTAGATGTCCTAGTAGTTTAGGTCCCTGTATGAAGTCATTAGTCTCACTATACGGAGGTCAGGAGTCTCACTATTTGGAGATCAGGAGTCTCACATTATGAGCTTGTGAGTCTCACTTGACGGAGATCAGGAGTCTCACATTATGAGCTTGTGAGTCTCACTATATGGAGGTCAGGTGTCTCACATTATGAGCTTGTGAGTCTCACTTGACGGAGATCAGGAGTCTCACATTATGAGCTTGTGAGTCTCACTATATGGAGGTCAGGTGTCTCACATTATGAGCTTGTGAGTCTCACTTGACGGAGATCAGGAGTCTCACATTATGAGCTTGTGAGTCTCACTTGACGGAGATCAGGAGTCTCACTATTTGGAGATCAGGTGTCTCACATTATGAGCTTGTGAGTCTCACTTGACGGAGATCAGGAGTCTCACATTATGAGCTTGTGAGTCTCACTATATGGAGGTCAGGTGTCTCACATTATGAGCTTGTGAGTCTCACTTGACGGAGATCAGGAGTCTCACATTATGAGCTTGTGAGTCTCACTATATGGAGGTCAGGTGTCTCACATTATGAGCTTGTGAGTCTCACTTGACGGAGATCAGGAGTCTCACATTATGAGCTTGTGAGTCTCACTATATGGAGGTCAGGTGTCTCACATTATGAGCTTGTGAGTCTCACTTGACGGAGATCAGGAGTCTCACATTATGAGCTTGTGAGTCTCACTTGACGGAGATCAGGAGTCTCACATTATGAGCTTGTGAGTCTCACTTGACGGAGATCAGGAGTCTCACATTATGAGCTTGTGAGTCTCACTTGACGGAGATCAGGAGTCTCACATTATGAGCTTGTGAGTCTCACTTGACGGAGATCAGGAGTCTCACATTATGAGCTTGTGAGTCTCACTTGACGGAGATCAGGAGTCTCACATTATGAGCTTGTGAGTCTCACTTGACGGAGATCAGGAGTCTCACATTATGAGCTTGTGAGTCTCACTATATGGAGGTCAGGTGTCTCACATTATGAGCTTGTGAGTCTCACTTGACGGAGATCAGGAGTCTCACATTATGAGCTTGTGAGTCTCACTTGACGGAGATCAGGAGTCTCACATTATGAGCTTGTGAGTCTCACTTGACGGAGATCAGGAGTCTCACATTATGAGCTTGTGAGTCTCACTTGACGGAGATCAGGAGTCTCACATTATGAGCTTGTGAGTCTCACTTGACGGAGATCAGGAGTCTCACATTATGAGCTTGTGAGTCTCACTTGACGGAGATCAGGAGTCTCACATTATGAGCTTGTGAGTCTCACTATATGGAGGTCAGGTGTCTCACATTATGAGCTTGTGAGTCTCACTTGACGGAGATCAGGAGTCTCACATTATGAGCTTGTGAGTCTCACTTGACGGAGATCAGGAGTCTCACATTATGAGCTTGTGAGTCTCACTATATGGAGGTCAGGTGTCTCACATTATGAGCTTGTGAGTCTCACTTGACGGAGATCAGGAGTCTCACATTATGAGCTTGTGAGTCTCACTATATGGAGGTCAGGTGTCTCACATTATGAGCTTGTGAGTCTCACTTGACGGAGATCAGGAGTCTCACATTATGAGCTTGTGAGTCTCACTTGACGGAGATCAGGAGTCTCACATTATGAGCTTGTGAGTCTCACTTGACGGAGATCAGGAGTCTCACATTATGAGCTTGTGAGTCTCACTTGACGGAGATCAGGAGTCTCACATTATGAGCTTGTGAGTCTCACTTGACGGAGATCAGGAGTCTCACATTATGAGCTTGTGAGTCTCACTATATGGAGGTCAGGTGTCTCACATTATGAGCTTGTGAGTCTCACTTGACGGAGATCAGGAGTCTCACATTATGAGCTTGTGAGTCTCACTTGACGGAGATCAGGAGTCTCACATTATGAGCTTGTGAGTCTCACTATATGGAGGTCAGGTGTCTCACATTATGAGCTTGTGAGTCTCACTTGACGGAGATCAGGAGTCTCACATTATGAGCTTGTGAGTCTCACTATATGGAGGTCAGGTGTCTCACATTATGAGCTTGTGAGTCTCACTTGACGGAGATCAGGAGTCTCACATTATGAGCTTGCGAGTCTCACTTAACGGAGATCAGGAGTCTTTAAACATGAGTTTGCGAGTGTCCCTTTATGAAGTCATAAGTCTCAAAGTATGAGGAAGTTAGTCTCACTATTTGGAGGTCACAAGTCTCACTGCATAAGTTCACGAGTCTCACTGTATGAGGTCATGAATCTCACTGTATGAGGTCATGAGTCTCACTGTATGAGGTCATGAATCTCACTGTATGAGGTCATGAGTCTCACTGTATGAGGCCACAAGTCTCACTGTATGAGGTCACAAGTCTCACTGTTTGAGGTTACAAGTCTCACTGTATGAGGTCACAAGTCTCACTGTTTGAGGTCACAAGTCTCACTGTATGAGGTCACAAGTCTCACTGTATGAGGTCACAAGTCTCACTGCATAAGTTCACGAGTCTCACTGTATGAGGTCATGAATCTCACTGTATGAGGTCTTGAGTCTCACTGTATGAGGTCACAAATCTCACTGTATGAGGTCACAAGTCTCACTGTTTGAGGTCACAAGTCTCACTGTACGAGGTTACAAGTCTCACTGTTTGAGGTCACAAGTCTCACTGTATGAGGTCACAAGTCTCACTGTATGAGGTCACAAGTCTCACTGCATGAGGTCATGAGTCTCACTGTATGAGGTAACAAATCTCACTGTATAAGGTCACAAGTCTCACTGTATGAGGTCATGAGTCTCACTGTACGAGGTCACAAGTCTCACTGTATGAGGTCACAAGTCTCACTGTACGAGGTCACAAGTCTTACTGTATGAGACCATGAGTATCACTGTATGAGGTCACAAGTCTCACTGTATGAGGTCATGAGTCTCACTGTATGAGGTCACAAGTCTCACTGTTTGAGGTCATTAGTCTCACTGTATGAGGTCACAAGTCTCACTGCATAAGTTCACGAGTCTCACTGTATGAGGTCATGAATCTCACTGTATGAGGTCATGAGTCTCACTGTATGAGGTCATGAGTCTCACTGTATGAGGTCATGAATCTCACTGTATGAGGTCATGAGTCTCACTGTATGAGGCCACAAGTCTCACTGTATGAGGTCACAAGTCTCACTGTTTGAGGTTACAAGTCTCACTGTTTGAGGTCACAAGTCTCACTGTATGAGGTCACAAGTCTCACTGTATGAGGTCACAAGTCTCACTGCATAAGTTCACGAGTCTCACTGTATGAGGTCATGAATCTCACTGTATGAGGTCTTGAGTCTCACTGTATGAGGTCACAAGTCTCACTGTATGAGGTCACAAGTCTCACTGTTTGAGGTCACAAGTCTCACTGTACGAGGTCACAAGTCTCACTGTATGAGGTCACAAGTCTCACTGTATGAGGTCACAAGTCTCACTGTATGAGGTCACAAGTCTCACTGCATGAGGTCATGAGTCTCACTGTATGAGGTCACAAAGTCTCACTGTATGAGGTCACAAGTCTCACTGTATGAGGTCACGAGTCTCACTGTATGAGGTCACAAGTCTCACTGTATGAGGTCACAAGTCTCACTGTATGAGGTCACAAGTCTCACTGTATGAGACCAGAGTCTCACTGTATGAGGTCACAGGTCTCACTGTATGAGGTCACGAGTCTCACTGTATGAGGTCACAAGTCTCACTGTATGAGGTCACAAGTCTCACTGTATGAGGTCACAAGTCTCACTGTATGAGGTCACAAGTCTCACTGTATGAGGTCACAAGTCTCACTGTATGAGGTCACAAGTCTCACTGTATGAGGTCACAAGTCTCACTGTATGAGGTCACAAGTCTCACTGTATGAGGTCACAAGTCTCACTGTATGAGGTCACAAGTCTCACTGTATGAGGTCACAAGTCTCACTGTATGAGGTCACAAGTCTCACTGTATGAGGTCACAGAGTCTCACTGTATGAGGTCACAAGTCTCACTGTATGAGGTCACGAGTCTCACTGTATGAGGTCACAAGTCTCACTGTATGAGGTCACAAGTCTCACTGTATGAGGTCACAAGTCTCACTGTATGAGGTCACAAGTCTCACTGTATGAGGTCACAAGTCTCACTGTATGAGGTCACAAGTCTCACTGTATGAGGTCACAAGTCTCACTGTATGAGGTCACAGAGTCTCACTGTATGAGGTCACAGTCTCACTGTATGAGGTCACAAGTCTCACTGTATGAGGTCACAAGTCTCAATGTATGAGGTCACAAGTCTCACTGTATGAGGTCACAAGTCTCACTGTATGAGGTCACGAGTCTCACTGTATGAGGTCACAAGTCTCACTGTATGAGGTCACAAGTCTCACTGTATGAAAGTCACAAGTCTCACTGTACGAGGTCACAAGTCTCACTGTATGAGGTCACAAGTCTCACTGTATGAGGTCACGAGTCTCACTGTATGAGGTCACAAGTCTCACTGTATGAGGTCACAAGTCTCACTGTATGAGGTCACAAGTCTCACTGTATGAGGTCACAAGTCTCACTGTATGAGGTCACAAGTCTCACTGTATGAGGTCACAAGTCTCACTGTATGAGGTCACAAGTCTCACTGTATGAGGTCACAAGTCTCACTGTATGAGGTCACAAGTCTCACTGTATGAGGTCACAAGTCTCACTGTATGAGGTCACAAGTCTCACTGTATGAGGTCACAGTCTCACTGTATGAGGTCACAAGTCTCACTGTATGAGGTCACAAGTCTCACTGTATGAGGTCACAAGTCTCACTGTATGAGGTCACAAGTCTCACTGTATGAGGTCACAAGTCTCACTGTATGAGGTCACAAGTCTCACTGTATGAGGTCACAAGTCTCACTGTATGAGGTCACAAGTCTCACTGTATGAGGTCACAAGTCTCACTGTATGAGGTCACAAGTCTCACTGTATGAGGTCACAAGTCTCACTGTATGAGGTCACAAGTCTCACTGTATGAGGTCACAAGTCTCACTGTATGAGGTCACAAGTCTCACTGTATGAGGTCACAAGTCTCACTGTATGAGGTCACAAGTCTCACTGTATGAGGTCACAAGTCTCACTGTATGAGGTCACAAGTCTCACTGTATGAGGTCACAAGTCTCACTGTATGAGGTCACAAGTCTCACTGTATGAGGTCACAAGTCTCACTGTATGAGGTCACAAGTCTCACTGTATGAGGTCACAAGTCTCACTGTATGAGGTCACAAGTCTCACTGTATGAGGTCACAAGTCTCACTGTATGAGGTCACAAGTCTCACTGTATGAGGTCACAAGTCTCACTGTATGAGGTCACAAGTCTCACTGTATGAGGTCACAAGTCTCACTGTATGAGGTCACAAGTCTCACTGTATGAGGTCACACGTCTCACTGTATGAGGTCACAAGTCTCACTGTATGAGGTCACAAGTCTCACTGTATGAGGTCACAAGTCTCACTGTATGAGGTCACAAGTCTCACTGTATGAGGTCACAAGTCTCACTGTATGAGGTCACAAGTCTCACTGTATGAGGTCACAAGTCTCACTGTATGAGGTCACAAGTCTCACTGTACGAGGTCACAAGTCTCAATGTATGAGGTCACAAGTCTCACTGTATGAGGTCACAAATCTCACTGTATGAGGTCACAAGTCTCACTGTATGAGGTCACAAGTCTCACTGTATGAGGGGATCAGACTCACATGTAATGATGGCCACAAGTCTCACTGTATGAGGGGATCAGACTCACGTGTAATGATGGCCACAAAGGGGTCGTTGGGATCCTTGGGGCTGACCTGTGCCCGTCCACTGCCATCCACTCTGATTTTCTGGGCGCATTCACTGATGAGGTCACAGTACTCACCAGCAGGAAGACCTGGGGAGAAATGACCTCTGGTTAGTAGGAGGGGATAAATGTCATCCGGTTATTAGGAGGAGAGATATTAGGGGGGGTGAACGGGCTAAAGCAAGGGCCCCCAATGATTTAAGGGCCCCCAATGATTTAATGGCCCCCAATGATTTAAGGGCCCCCAATGATTTAAGGGCCCCCAATGATTTAAGGGCCCCCAATGATTTAAGGGCCCCCAATGATTTAAGGGCCCCCAATGATTTAAGGGCCCCAATGATTTAAGGGCCCCCAAGGATTTAAGGGCCCCCGAACTTATTGAATTTTATAATAAAGGTGGTCAAATGTTTGCAGGAATCCTTGAAAATATCATAAATTAAATAGATTAATAAAATCTTATCTATTAATCTGATCACTATTTGGACCCGTAAGTCTTAGTAATCGAAAAACTTGATTTGAAGGGCTAAATAAGAGAAAAACTATTAAAGAATATTATTTATACTTTTTTAATTTACATTTTCCGTCAAGACCACCTGGTCGTATGGAAGTGTGTAGGCTTGTGGTGCAAGCGATGTAGGGATCTATTCCAACTGGTGGAATCTTTCATTTTTGGGGGTCTTTTTACACTCAATTTCAGGATACCGGCAAACAGTTATTTCTTCGTGTTCGGTTTATTCATGAATAATCTTTTTGGCTGGGAAGGCCGATCCCGTAGTACAGACAAAGCATGAGCAAAGAACCAATTGACTATTTCGCTACAAGTTATAGTCTTATATTAGCTGCTAGCAATCATTTTATTTAAAGGGACGATGGCTAGATAGGGCCCCAGTTTGAATTGCAGCCAGGGGCCCGTGCAGTCTTAATTCGCCCCAGGCTGTTAGTGAACTCACCTGTATTGACAGAGACACTAACGCTGTTGATAAACTCACCTGTATTGACAGAGACACTAAGGCTGTTGGTGAACTCACCTGTATTGACAGAGACACTAAAACTGTTGACTCACCTGTATTGACAGAGACACTAAACCTGTTGTCTCACCTGTATTGACAGAGACACTAAACCTGTTGTCTCACCTGTATTGACATAAACACTAAAGCTGTTGACTCACCTGTATTGACAGAAACACTAAACCTGTTGACTCACCTGTATTGACAGAGACACTAAAGCTGTTGACTCACCTGTATTGACAGAGACACTAAACCCGTTGACTCACCTGTATTGACAGAGACACTAAACCCGTTGACTCACCTGTATTGACAGAGACACTAAACCCGTTGACTCACCTGTATTGACAGAGACACTAAAGCTGTTGACTCACCTGTATTGACAGAGACACTAAACCCGTTGACTCACCTGTATTGACAGAGACACTAAACCCGTTGACTCACCTGTATTGACAGAGACACTAAACCCGTTGACTCACCTGTATGGACAGAGACACTAAACCCGTTGACTCACCTGTATTGACAGAGACACTAAACCCGTTGACTCACCTGTATTGACAGAGACACTAAAGCTGTTGACGCTCATGGCAAAGAATCCCTTGTTGCCTCTGTTGAACGACAGGACGCCGTTGTCGTATTTGAAGTTGTCCACGCTGGTGCCGGCCACCGCGTTTCTGAACATGGCCATGTTGCCGATTGGTTTCCACCTGTTGTGTGGGCGGAACGAGTTGTACAGAAGGGCATTCAGACGCGGAGATAACAGAGAAGATAATTATATTGATTAAATCTGAAACAGAACTTGCCGCTAAAATATTAATTGATATTTTAATTTTTATTTCCTATAGGAGATGATGGCATTTCTGAATCTTCTCAAATGATGTAACAAAGATAATAAATGAGTTTCAGCTAGCTGCCACAGGATGACGACTTGGAAACGACCTTGGCCACTTAA
Organism: Ampullaceana balthica; assembly: GCA_944989445.1. NCBI lineage: Eukaryota > Metazoa > Mollusca > Gastropoda > Lymnaeidae > Ampullaceana > Ampullaceana balthica. The sequence goes on along the minus strand of CALYLW010000052.1, from coordinate 1,814,144 downwards.
TGACCTTGACCCCACGATGACATTGATACAATAATGACCATAACCCATGATAACCTTGACCCCAACGATAACCTTGACCGCATGATGAACTTGACCCCATGATGAACTTGACCCACTATGACCTTGAACCCCCAAGTCCTACCTGTGCTCACACACCCATCCGTTGTCGCAGCTGCCATCCGACTTGATGAGGACATCCTTGGCGGACATGTCCGCGTTGCGGGGCGGTCCGGCCGAGTTGTCGGTGAAGTAGTAGCTGGACATGACGCGGGTGAAGCCGTAGTTGTAGGCCAGCATGAAGGCGACGGCTCGCTTGTACTCCGCACCATTCTGTCATGGTCAGTTTAAATAAATTAATGTACCAGGCACCATTCTGCCATGGTCAGTTTAATAAATTAATGTACCTGGCACCATTCTGTCATGGTCAGTTAAATAAATTAATGTACCAGGCACCATTCTGTCATGGTCAGTTTAATAAATTATTGTACTCGGCAACATTATATTAAAAAACCGTAAAAAACCAAGTTTTTGACTAAATCCTTTATGTACGAGACGTAACTAAAAGAATAAAACTATATAATTTGCAATTGTCACGCAAGTCAGTCAGTCTGTCCTGACGCTACTAATTTTAGAAAGCAGGGAAAACCAAATTACTGCACCAATGCACCAAAAGGTGTGCAAATTAAAGATGCGCTGTAAAAAATATTATATGAAATCATTGATTTAGCTCATATTTTAATTTTGGAAAAGGGAACATTGTAAAAAGAAAATTAGATGGTGCAACCTCTATTATAAAATAATTTGTGTACATTTCAGAAAGTTTAATATTTCGTATTTATCAAACAAGGACAAGTTAGTTGGGGTTTTGAAAAAGGTCGGTGCCGTAGGCGCTCTAAAAAAGTGCATTTTTTATAAAATAAATAGATTTCAGCTGAAAACTTCTGTTATTTTTGACGGGTGTACGCTAGTGTTCATTATAATACGCAGCGCAAGACCATCCAAAAATACAAAATTGTAGTTGTGTCGTAAAATTATCTAAAAAATCAATAATTTAATTACGGTACATGCGATTAATGTGAAATTTTGATACATTGTTTTTATCATCAGTATGAAACGGCCTGCAAAATTTCAGCTCGCTAGCTTATGAGGAAGTGGGTTAAAAATTGATCCAAAGTTTTGGCGACAAGCAAGGGTGCAACCAGACACCACGAGTGAATATAAAGGATTTAAAAAAGGGAACCAGGGGTGGCACCCCATCCTCACCCTACGTAATTCAGCGATACACCCCCCACACACACACAGACATACAAAAAATCTGACTTTTGAATATCCACCCCCCCCCCACTTTTTTATATATATTTTTTTTTACTTTCCGATCCAACTTGAAAGAAAAATCACAAGTTAATACATGCCGGGTCGAAAAGGTTTAATGTGAGATTTCCTTGGTAATAATTGTTGGAGTTAGATAATTTGGCATGTACACCATGCATGTGGAGTAAGTGAGGTGAAATTATACACGGGGGCAATAGCAGGTACACGGGGGTAACAGCAGGTACACGGGGGTAATAGCAGGTACACGGGGGTAACAGCAGATACACGGGGGTAACAGCAGGTACACGGGGGACAACAGCAGATACACGGGGCAACGGCAGATACACGGGGCAATAGCAGATACACGGGGGCAACAGCAGATACACGGGGCAACTGCAGGTACACGGGGGCAACAGCAGGTACACGGGGGCAACAGCAGGTACACGGGGGCAACAGCAGATACACGGGGGGCAACAGCAGATACACGGGGGGCAACAGCAGATACACGGGGCAATGCAGATACACGGGGCAACAGCAGACACACGGGGGCAACATCAGATACACGGGGGTAACAGCAGATGCACGGGGGTAACATCAGATACACGGGGGCAACAGCAGATACACGGGGCAACAGCAGAAAAGCAGAAAACAACAATAATAAACAACGGGACAAACAGCCAAGGAATATAGGAATAAATGGACAATATTCAGATATCCCATCCATGGTCAGAATTTGGCTACAAATCGTGTGGTCAGATATACACATCAAGTGGTCAGAAATACCCATCCATTTGTCACACATACCCATCCAGTGGTCAGAATTATATCCAGTGGTCAGACCTACCTTATAGGTCAGAGCCTCGTTTCCTCTCTGGGTGTCGTGGTTGTCCACAAAAACAAAGGCGTTGTCAGGGGAGGCCATTCCCCACCCAGGGTCGTAGACTGACCCCAGACGGCCAAGGTCACCACTTGCGCCTTCTTTGATCTTCTGAGGGAATCTGAACTCTGGCAGACGACAACATTGGCGTCACTCATGATATTGAATACTTACATTCCGTACAGTGCTACATTATTTTTAACGTTTGCTGCTCAATTTTAAACTAATGTAATGTTTGTGTCTTCTTGTATCCCTCATATGACCGTAACAACACATTTATCCTTGGGTTCAGACTATGCAATAGGATCGATTGCCATCGTTGTAGGTGAAGCATCGGTTCCGGTATCATAAAATGTAAAACCACTGAATGACGTAGCCTACCGGTGAGATCGCCTACCTGTGACGTATCCAAGATGATAGTATTCATTCACTTTAATTGCGCCATCGTTTCGGTCAATGACTTCGTGGTAGAAAAATGGCCGTCCTCCCTCGGGAAGGTCGTGGGTCTGTTGACAAACAAGGTCAAGGTTCAAAAGTTATTCGAGTCATAAAAAGTGGTCCATAAATTATTTTTCTTTAAATTCTCAACTCTTCCCATAATTTTCCAGATGGTGACAATCGCTTATTTTCAAACAAACTAAAAATGTCTAGCGTCGGCCCTGCTAATAACATAGTGTTATTGGTGACATTCCACTTTTAAAAAAATAGTCCTCTAGTCCGATAAAGAATTTTAATTAATTTGTTGACTTATTCGACTTTTAAAGAAAAATACTGGTATGTATTTTAAAGTCTTTGCTGGCTACACAGTCCGGTCCTAACACAGCAACGGCCAATAGGAACTGTACTCACAGAAATAAAATATTCGATACATTTTGCCGATTCTGACTTTAGCTAACAGAAATATAATTTTCGATACCTTGGAGAGAATCGCCTCCAGATCCTTTGGCCACATGTGTTTAGCGGCGTCCACACGGAAGCCAGCCACACCGATGTCAATGAGGTGGTTGAAGTAGCCAGCCACCTTGTCCTGCACGTAGGCCTGACTACCGTCCAAATCTGTCAGACCCACAAGGTAGCAATCCCTCACGTTCTTAGGGTCACCGTAGCTAGAATAGAATATTGAATTGACATAAACATCGTAGATGAGATGAGAGGTTAGACACATGTACGGGTGAGATATGAGTGTAGACATGTACAAATGAGGTATGAATGTAGACACATGTACAGGTGAGATATGAGTGTAGACACATGTACAAATGAGATATGAGTGTAGACATATGTACAGGTGAGATATGAGTGTAGACATATGTACAGGTGAGATATGAGTGTAGACACGTTTACAGGTGAGATATGAGTGTAGACACATGTACAGGTGAGATATGAGTGTAGACACATGTACAGGTGAGATATGAGTGTAGACACATGTACAGGTGAGATATGAGTGTAGACACATGTACAGGTGAGATATGAGTGTAGACACATGTACGGGTGAGATATGAGTGTAGACACATGTACAAGTGAGATATGAGTGTAGACACATGTACAAGTGAGATATGAGTGTAGACATATGTACAGGTGAGATATGAGTGTAGACACATGTACAGGTGATATGACAGTGTAGACACCTGCACGGGTGAAATTTTTTTCTCGTTGTGGTTTTTACTGTAACGTTTGACAATTTCTCCCTTTTCTGATATTCTCTGTCATTTTTGGGGGTTATTTTTTGTGTTTGTTTCTTCTTTTTCTCTTTACGTAATTATTTCCCATGATATCGAGTGTCTTAAATAATGTAAGTTTAATATTAATTATTTTGTAAGTTATTGGTACTGATGAAGACGTTAGCCGTAACGTCTAATTTTGTATTAGCGAATTAATAAAGCTTTAATTTATTGTTTCGATCTTATCTTATCAGTTTCACACGCTTGTATTTTATTTATAAGCTTTATCGCTGTCCTATTCTATTTATGTCACTCCTAATAAATGTGTTGTGCCAAGTTGTCTGACCAATCAAAGCTGCTAATGAATGTGTCGTGCCAAGTTGTCTGACCAATCAAAGCTGCTAATGAATGTGTCGTGTCAAGTTGTCTGACCAATCAAAGCTGCTAATGAATGTGTCGTGCCAAGTTGTCTGACCAATCAAAGCTGCTAATGAATGTGTCGTGCCAAGTTGTCTGACCAATCAAAGCTGCTAATGAATGTGTCGTGTCAAGTTGTCTGACCAATCAAAGCTGCTAATGAATGTGTCGTGCCAAGTTGTCTGACCAATCAAAGCTGCTAATGAATGTGTCGTGCCAAGTTGTCTGACCAATCAAAGCTGCTAATGAATGTGTCGTGCCAAGTTGTCTGACCAATCAAAGCTGCTAATGAATGTGTCGTGCCAAGTTGTCTGACCAATCAAAGCTGCTAATGAATGTGTCGTGTCAAGTTGTCTGACCAATCAAAGCTGCTAATGAATGTGTCGTGTTAAGTTGTCTGACCAATCAAAGCTGCTAATGAATGTGTCGTGCCAGGTTGTCTGACCAATTGAAACTCATTTTCAATGTTTTGTACCAATTAAATTTGGGTGACCTATCAAAACTCCTTACAAATATGTTGCACTGTGAAAAAGATGTCTCAGTCCAGAAATGAAGGAAAGTTTTAAACATCGTGTCTCACACGACTTAGAAGTGTGATTTAATGATTTACGTCTGTGGTAAAGAATAGTTTCTAAAAGTCTTTGTGATATGATGATATGATGATAATGATCACGGAGAGCAATGACAAATGAGCCACAAAGCAAAGGCGTGGGCACAAAGATGTGTTGTGGTAGGGTGCAGTGTGAGTAGCTAGATTTATTTTACTGCATGTGAAAATATGTTGACATTTTCAAAACTGATCATTTTTAAGAACTAATTTTTTTTTCGAAAACTTCCAACAAAGTACATGGACTGCCCTAGATTTGACAGACAGTTTAAGTCAAGTTGTTAACTTGTTGACTAAGAGAATGTGGGATTGACTCCCTAGATTTGACAGACAGTTTACGACAAGGTATTTACTTGTTGACGTTTCCGTCCCCAGAAGGGCAATCAGTCCTGTCGTTAAAGTTCTCTTTCGTAAATGGAACGCCGGGAAAATCTCTGGCATCGGAGTTGAAAGTACTTCCGGCAGTGCCGACCCCTGACCTCCCAAGGCCGGCCATGTGGTTGACCACAGCATCCACATAGACTCTGAGAAATCCAAATGTTCAAATGTTAACATAGACGAAGGGAGGTAATTATAATCTTGTTCATAATTGTCACTGTCGGCTAAATCAAAATGGCTGCTCAGTCACCAAATCTCAAGGACGACCGAGACCTTTCAAGTGATTATTTTCAGCAGCGGTTCTCAAAATGTTCTATAGTTATGGAGAGTTTCTTTATGAATACGTATGTACATGATAGCACATTCGAGTTGATGCTGTATAGAAGTTGTCTGCAATTGACGACGCAAAAAATAGTACCTATTTGAGAACCACTGCACTCAGCATGTTTAAGTAAACTCTGATATTAGCACATATATGAATAATATTAGCATAGATTAAATAATATTAGCACATATTGAAATAATATTAGCACATATTATAAATAATATAATAGTCCAAGTCACTGGCTGGCTGGCTGCCTGGAAGGATGTGGAACGCTGAGGAACGATGTACAACAGTCTATAGCAGTTTAAAAAATCGTGTGGTGATTAGCACTGTAAAAAAATATATGACGTCATTGTTTGATCTTATATTTAATACAAGGTGTGCATCAAAAAGTGTGCAAATTAATTACAAAGTAAAGACGCGCTGTAAAAAAATATTATATGACGTAATTGTTTTAACTCATATCTTAATTTTGGAAAAGGGAACGATGTAAAAATAGGATTTGAGGATTTATAATTATAAAATGCTTTGTGTACATTTCAGGAATTTTAATATTTCGTATTTAACAAACAAGGATAAGTTACTTGGGATTTTGACAAAAAAGTGGGCGCCGTAGGCGCCCTAAAGCCGGCGTGGGCGCCATAGGCGCCCTACAACTCCTAGTTAAATAATATTAGCACATATTTATCGATAAAAATTGTAAGAGAGCTACATAAAAATAAATAATAAATAAAATTGACTACATAAAATTAAAATGAAAACAATACTTCATGATAGAAGTACAACTGGCGAAGTTCTGATTTTAACAATTAACGACAAGTATCGTTCGACTTGTATAGTTCACGACTTTATTTCGCTGACCGTGACTGATGACTGCAATCATTTAGTTGAGTTTGACTTATGTACACTTGTCAAGACGTTTTCAGAATTGTCGCTTTATTAATAAAGACGTAAAGGAATTGGCATTAGTGGATACGGTATTGACGGTATTATACGGTATTATACGGTATTATACTGTATTATACGGTATTATACGGTATTATATTATTGGAGGACGGTCCTTGAATTAAAGATATAAATACAATAAAATAAATAAATAATACATACTCAAACTAAAGGAATAGATAACATCCTACCTGACCCTAACTGACCAATAATATATCGACACTGACCTTAACTAACCAATGGTATATCGTACCTGACCTTCACTGACCAATTTCATATCGTAACTGGTCCTAACTGACCAATGGTATATTGTACCTGACCCCATCTAACCAATGGCACTTCCTACCTGACCCCAACTGACCAATGGTATATCGTACCTGACCCCAACTGACCAATGGTATATTGTACCTGACCCCATCTAACCAATGGCACTTCCTACCTGACCCCAACTGGCCAATGGTATATCGTACCTGACCCCAACTGACCAATTGTATATCGTACCTGACCCCAACTGACCAATGGTATATCGTACCTGACCCCAACTGACCAATGGTATATCGTACCTGACCCCAACTGACCAATGGTATATCGTACCTGACCCCAACTGACCAATGGTATATCGTACCTGACCCCAACTGACCAATGGTATATCGTACCTGACCCCAACTGACCAATGGTGTTCCGTACCTGACTCCGACAGCCTTACATCTTTGGACCATGTCCTTGAGCTGCTCCTCGTTTCCACTTCTACTGACCAACTTGTAGCTGACCGGCTGGTACCTCTCCCACCAGGGCCGGTCACCGTCTGTGGTGATCATTGTGTGCTCCATGGGCGGGGAGATCTTAAAGTAGCCAAAACACAAGTGACATCACGGCTAAATCTTGGCGATATCACAAGATGTAAGAAAATTTAGAAAACTGTTCAAAACATTCAATAGTAAACCCTTCCATAGAAAGTATGATCGTTTCGCCCTTGGAAATAAATGAACCCTAATTTGGGATTTTAAATACCATTTTTACATTACTAAGTCTGTAAAATGTAAACAGTTTTCTGAACAAAATTCATGATGGTAGTTTTTTTTAAAAATTTATGAACCTTTCCACTTTAGTTTACATAAGTTGCGTGCGACAAAATAAAATAATATTCAATGGTATAATGTGTTTGAAATAAAATGATTTGTCCATGTTATTTAAATTAAAGATAAAAGAATCGTAAAGACTGGGCTTTTAGCGCATGTTTTAGTCCAGAGCTTGTATTATTTCCTATAGGTCATATATAAAATACATCAATGGTCAGTGGCGCTGACCACCCCCCCCTCTGACCGTGTTCCTGGTCACTCCAGTGAAGTTGTCTAACGTTTCGAACAAGACGAGGCTGTCAACTGACCTGCACACCACAAAAGCCCTTAGGTCCCAGGTATCTCTCGCACTCTTTGGCGATGTCCGTCCATTTCCACTCAAACAAGTGGACAATCACCTGCTTGCCCCCACAGTGGGGATCATGGTACGGGGCCAGGCCATGGGACAGCGCTAGAGTAGAGGAGGAATCATTGTAACATTCTTTAGAATAATATATCATATAGAATAGGACTACTATAAAGTTTATACATATTCTAAAGATACACAAACGAATTGTTTATTGTTTTCATCACACAATTTACTTGTGTATCTTGTACTTTAACAACCTTTGGACCAACATCGTACTCTTAGTTTGAATGTGTGTCTAAACTCTGGGAGCTGCGATATATCTACCAAATTTATATTAGCAAATGTAAAAACTAAATATAATTAAAAGTGAATCACACCTAGTGTTTAATTTTTACGGCACTCCGCGGTAAAGTCTTTCGGAAGTTAGAGAACACAACACTATTTGAAATTTCTTACGGATGAATCTTCAGAAATGTCAGCTTTAAAGCGAGATATATGAAAATCTATTCAATTTTAGCGGTAACAATTTTACATTTAAAAACATTATATATCTTGTTACACATAAATATGAACGAGATAGACCAATCCCTGTACGAAGTTGTTACATGTAACTAATCAAATGACATGTTTAAGACTCACACAAGACCCCGACAAGAACTGTGAACAATGCGCGCAAGTCAATCATCCCTTTCCAGTAGTTTGGTGCGTCTGACCCTTCTCTGCTACCTGTGGTCAGCTATGATAGTAAGGAACAAGTTAAAGCAGTGATCTGAGACAAGATAAGCCAGTGTTCGGCTGATAAAACTGTTGAAGGTCAAAATATTGGTCTGTGGTGGCCTTGCTTCCAGAGTCTTCTCGGCGGTCAGAGATGACGTCATTTTCCATGGGTAATCAGTGGCACAAGTAAAGAAACATACGGAATAGTATGTGTGTGTTTGTTTATGGGTGTGCGTATGTGTTTGTGGTTGTGTGAATGTGGTTGTGTATGGGTGTGTATGTGTGTGTGGTTGTGTGTGTATGAATGTGGTTGTGTATGGATGTGTGTATGTGTGTGGTTGTGTGTGTGAATATGGTTGTGTATGGGTGTGTATGCATGTATGGTAGAGTGTGTATGAATGTGATTGTGGTTGTTTTTAGTGTGTGTATGCGTGTGTGGTTGTGTGTGGGTGCGTGTGGTTTTGTGTGTGTGTGTGTGGTTGTGGGTGGGTGGAAGTGATGGAAGTTATGTTATGTTTTAGTGTAGTTCTAGGACACGTACACAAGAACTTTAAAGAGCATTTTATTTTAGCATTCTTTAGATGAGCACATTAATCCTTGCTTGTTTGCTAAAGTTTTCAATGAACGCCGAAAAGTCTAGAAGAACGTGGCCCTAGAAGAACGTGGCTCTAGAAGAACGTGGCTCTAGAAGAACGTGGCTCTAGAAGAACGTGGCTCTAGAAGAACGTGGCTCTGGAAGAACGTGGCTCTAGAAGAACGTGGCTCTATAAAAACGCGGCTCTAGAAGAACGAGGCCGCACCATGGCATTTGTTTTCATTCTATTTCGATTTAACTGCGTGAAGATATTTAAAAAATCACTCTTCTCATCTTTTTTTTTCAGAATGGTTCTCAGACTTGAGTGAGGCCAAGTCTTGGAGTTACCAACCTTGACCTAGACACCTGGGCTAAGAGACAATACTTGCTCAACACATGGCAACATGGTGTGTACTCTATCGTAACCTCATTCATATTCACTATTATACTTAATTCCTCTACACTGTTATACCCCATTCATCTTCCCGCTATACCCCATAATCTTCTCCTAGTCCTAGACTAATCTATACTCCCACATTACTGCCCACCACAATGACATGGTTCAGTTTACAGTCCGTGGTGTTAAAAGTTGACATCGCATGACTTCCGGGGTTAGGACACATTTTTTCTTGTTGTCTCGGGTTCCTATGATTTGCCTATTTTCTCATAACAGTTACCGCATTGTATGATATTATTACTGAATCCACACATAGCATTGACACTTGTTTACAATATAAATTATAATGTAAAACATACAGTCATGTTGGAGTCGTGTGGTGGCAATCGTGAAGACCAGCTGGCTTCCTTATCTGTACATTTCCAACTGTAGCTTCTACAGGAACTTCGTCACCGTTTTTATCAATGCGCGTGTTTAGATTTTAAAGGTAAACTCCTTCAACTATTGAGCCAGAGTTTTTTTAGGAGACCAGAAAATCTGTAAAATTCGTCTCACCCCCACCCTAAATTAGTTTAGGAGACCAGACAATCTGTACCATTCGTCTCACACCCCCACCCCAATTAGTTTAGGAGACCAGACAATCTGTACCATTCGTCTCACACCCACCCCAATTAGTTTAGGAGACCAGACAATCTGTACCATTCGTGTCCCACCCCCACCCCAATTAGTTTAGGAGACCAGACAATCTGTACCATTCGTCCCACACCCCCGTCCCAATTTGCACACCTATTGTTTTAGTGCGGGCGGGCTTTAAAAAAACCCCAAGTAATGAACAATTTTGAGTAAAGACATATTGGAGGGAACTTTCTCTGGCCGAATGTAGACATTTTTATCATAATAATGGCTCTCTAAAATAGCCCTTACTGTCCATGCTGGTCCAGCTTATTCGTCGCGCTCTGATGTTCAAAAAGCTCTTAAATAATATTTTTGTTAAATTCTTCATTTTTAAATCCCTTATATTAGCTTCACCGTCTTGTCGTGGTCCCGCCCGCCCGTACGCGGAAAAACAAGTAAAAAATGACCCATTTCCCATGATCCTATCGAGCTGAAAATTTCCACATAGACTTGTGTCACCTAACAATGCATTGTATCAAATTTCATATCAATCGAATGTACCGAAATTAAATTAATCAATTTTTAGTTTATCTCTATGTAGCATGTGTAGCGTCTGCAATAGTTGACCTCCACGGGTCACTGGAGTTTCACTTCAGCAGTCGAGATGTCACAGGGGTCTGTCGCCCGGTGCGTGTTATATTGAACATATTCAATACTTTTAAAGTTTTGTCTCTTATATAAGGGATTTAAAATTTATGGTCAAAAACTTTGTTTTTATTTAAATTTTGTCTTTGTTGTCACCCTCTTTCAAAAAATTTCGAGAATGTTCCACAATTTTGGTGCAGCTGATTAAGTGGAGTGCACGCCAAAAGACTTCCTTCTGTGTGCATCCAGTCCAGGAAATTTCAGGAAAGGACTGCGTGTAGAGGAAAGCAGCCCCTTTAGAGATACATGTTTTGGTGGCACTTTGGCGCAGTGTGTTCAAACCATTTTGACTAATTCCTGTTACAGCGTGAACAACTGGTTAGTAAAACAGCACAAACAAACTGTCAGTAAGGCAATTTTAATTTTCATCTAGGATTTTTAATCAATATCTTCAATAGTTATATTTACAGTTACTGATGTTTTTATTTCACAATTGCTACAGTGACAAACGGAACCCCAGACAAGACACACAATATTACAACATCTTCAAAAGATCAAATCATTAGTTTTTAAAAATACACATTTTCAGCCAGAATGGTTGGACCAAAATTGTTCTTATAGTGGACACGACACTATGAACTATGCACAAAATTGTTCTTATAGTGGACACGACACAATGAACTATGCACAAAATTGTACTTATAGTGGACACGACACAATGAACTATACACACAATTGTTCTTATAGTGGACACGACACAATGAACTATGCACAAAATTGTACTTATAGTGGACACGACACAATGAACTATACACACAATTGTTCTTATAGTGGACACGACACAATGAACTATGCACACAATTGTACTTATAGTGGACACGACACAATGAACTATGCACACAATTGTTCTTATAGTGGACACGACACAATGAACTATGCACACAATTGTACTTATAGTGGACACGACACAATGAACTATGCACACAATTGTTATTTCATAGATAACATGGACAGTTGTTAGCTTTAAACAAATCATAAAAATAGAATTTATTAAAAAGAGTTCAGAGAATAAAACAAAACAAACAAAAAAAAACACTTCTGGTACATTATATCCATATGCACAGTCAGCAAACACTGTGAATGCAGTTACCTCCCCTGCAATTTTATCTATTAACATTTCTTATCAAAACATTTACTCTAAAATTAAAATTAATTAATGTGCCCTAAAATTGTATTAAATAACATTAAATAACTCCAACGGTTAGCTTACAGATGTATAATACCAATACCTTGATCACAACATTTGAATATGTGTGTTTCATTTCCAACAAGTCATTTGGTAAAACACGATTATAAATTTAGAATCAGCTGAGACAAAAAAAGAAAAACATGGCATTACATCACTCATCAATGAATATACCTTGCCACAAGAATGATCATGTGGTCTTATTGTTCCTACCCCAAGAAACCAGCTAAATGCAACAGCCACCACTACAAAACTAAAACTATTATATACACCAAAACCGAACGGAATGTTTCACAAAGACGACATGTCTCATGGTGGTGGAGACATTGAGAACATATTTCCAATAAACAACAACAAAAAAAGTATTAAATATAAAAGAGGGTCAGGAAAATGATCAGCCCTAATTTTGTTTAATGAGTTACTCTGTTAGATATTGGAATCCCATCTGTTTCTGTACCATTAGTAAAAAGTAGTTGAGAGAATTAAGCCATAATACTCATTAAAAAAAAATTTCTTCAAATATACCATGCAGTAAAAACAACAAGAGAGATGGAAGTGAAAGAATGTTGAATGTTGTACTTTTAGATGCTTAGAAAATACACCATCAAAAAAAAATTAAAACAGATAAATATATAAAACTAAATAAATAACAATGACCAGTCCTTACAACCAAGAAGTGATATTTATAGAAATGGAATTTCCCATTGGTTCACAAGTATATGTTATATTTAATGTACCCATTAGTGAGAGGTATCTAGGTTATAGAAATGTTACATTTGTGAAGTGAACTGAACATACAATGTATGGGGAAGCTGTGAAGTAATGAGCTCAATAAGTCAGTGAGTGCAAGCTTCACATCTTTAACCCATGTTGTGATTTCACAAATGACTATTTGAGCTTATCTTTTTCATGATTTTTTTATTTTTAAAAGCCTCCATAACTTATCTAAACTCTAGGTTGAAACATTTGTCTACATAAACCTTAGTGTGCATGTGGCAAGCAATGTTTCCTTCAACACTGAGCGAACTTTAGTGTGCATGTGGCAAGCAATGTTTCCTTCAACACTGAGCGAACTTTAGTGTGCATGTGGCAAGCAATGTTTCCTTCAACACTGAGCGAACTTTAGTGTGCATGTGGCAAGCAATGTTTCCTTCAACACTGAGCGAACTTTAGTGTGCATGTGGCAAGCAATGTTTCCTTCAACACTGAGCGAACTTTAGTGTGCATGTGGCAAGCAATGTTTCCTTCAACACTGAGCGAACTTTAGTGTGCATGTGGCAAGCAATGTTTCCTTCAACACTGAGCGAACTTTAGTGTGCATGTGGCAAGCAATGTTTCCTTCAACACTGAGCGAACTTTAGTGTGCATGTGGCAAGCAATGTTTCCTTCAACACTGAGCGAACTTTAGTGTGCATGTGGCAAGCAATGTTTCCTTCAACACTGAGCGAACTTTAGTGTGCATGTGGCAAGCAATGTTTCCTTCAACACTGAGCGGCTGCACAGAAACCTGATGAGCAGGACATTTTGAAAAGGATAATATCATATCTTTTTTGTGGGGTGGTAAAATTTTGCAAAAAAATTGAATGCTGTGCAACTTTGCGAAATAAGTTATTTTATTTTATTTTGCACAGGTCAGGTAACCTTGGTGGTAAGCAAAATTAAATATGCATTTTTAAAAGTTGGTGTATAAAACAGTGGCCATTTTCAGACAAACAACTAGCAAATAGCAGCAATTTTTTTTTAGACTTTCTATCAGTCAGGTGTGGATTTAAAAGAGATGTCTTGTCCAACAGTATTGTTTGTCATCTTGGTTGAACAAAAATATTTAAACTATGGCTGGTACTGATTTACTGATTACAAAAATTTTGTTCCATTAATCGGGAACAATTTTAATCGATTAATTATATTTTTATAATGCATATATAGATCCCGTTACCTCGCAAATCATTATTTCGCGAAGTCGCTGTAATTCCATGGCTCCCAAATTTTGTGACGCAACACAGCAAATTCGTTCCGCTATTCAAGGAATAAGGAAAATAACTTTTTGTTTACGTATGCACGTCTAAATAATAATAATAGGAGGGCAAAGTATGTAAGTAACGAAAAATATAAATTGTTAATAATTTGGAAACAAAAAACTATTATAAATATTTTCTTAAATTTTAATAGATCAAATTAATTTTAATCGATTAAAATTTTCAACAATTAATCGATTAATTAATCTTTAATTTCCTCAGCCCTAGTTTAAACATTTTAATAAATAGCTTATGTGACATTCCAATATTCTCTTAGATCACAAACTTCAAATCTGCCATTTATTGAAAAATAAGAATTCAATAATTCCTTGACATTTGAAGTTGAAGAAAAGTTTATTAGAATATTTAATGTGAAGAAAACTTGCAAAACTATCATTCAATGAGATACAAAAGTTTTCACATGTCCTTGCAAATGTTTGAATATCTTGATATTTCTCTTGTTCATATAAACTTAGAGACAATATTGCTATGCATCATAAAGGTGTTCGCATACTCAACTTGAAAGGCCCTGTTGTAGGAAGACTTTAAAAAGAGAATATTGCTTTTTCTCCTGTGTGGATAACAGTGAACACAGTATAAATAAGCTCTTAGTATAAACTCCTTGTCTGTGACTGCCCTTGATGTTGTGTCAGCATAACCAACATGAATGAGATTATTGCAAGTAAAGCTTCTCACATCTACCATCAACTTATTATCCTATATTTTGCATATATTTACAAATTCACTTGAGCTTTGAACCCTCAGAAATCAAATGAGCTCATCATATTCCACTGGGCCATGGAACAGTCTATTATAAACATGAGGGGTTTGGCCAAAATATATGAGATGTAAATGTTAACTTAAGAAATACTTCATCAGCAATGAAAGAAAACTTTAAAATGTTTTCCTCTGTTATATACCCTGCGTATGAACTTAAGTACGTTAAGACAAGATGAACACGAGTCTTGAGGCAAGCCAAGACAAACACTAACATAATAATATGGTCTTATACCTTTACAATGGACAGGTGAAATAATTGAAATTTAAAAAAAAGTAAAAACAAAATTATTGTTCAGAAACTCCGGCATATTTAATACAAACTCTCTAGAGTGAGTGAGGCCCCCCCACCCCCCCCCCGCCCCAATAGGTTTTAAAAATAGTAAAGCTGAGAAAGATAATTTGAGAACCCCTAATGAGATCACAAGTAGAGCTGTAACTGTAATGCAGTAACCAGATTTTAAGTTTAGTTCCAGATGCAATAGCAAATTTTATTGTAATTTGAAGAATGACTTTGTTTGCTCTAATACTAATATTTCTATCCTAGAGTCAAATGCTAACTTTTCTATCCTAAAGTCAAAATGCTAAAGTCATTCTTAATTTCCTAACAAAAATGACTACATTTCCTAGCAGATGTCAACATGTCTAGTAAATGGAAGTAGAGAAAGCTAAGAAGAAAGAAAAATTGACCTAGATATTACCCAAGTGCCTACTAGGCTTTTAAAATGTTTGCATAAAATTCAGATAAAAAAATATAAGTATTTACTTATATACAGATAACATGTTTAACGGAACAATAGTCTGTACATTGGCCTTTTTTTAAGTAGATAAAAAGGAAGTAACTCATGAACTTGTTGATTGTTCCTACATAGAGATTGGACATTGTCAACTATTGAGGTCAACATCAGATCTTATAGGGAAAAACAAGAAGTGTTGGCTGCTGTATTGTTTTAGGACAGGGTTCCTAGCACTGTACCAACATCAGGTTTTCTAAGGATGAATGAAGAACACAAGCTGTGCTGTCCTGACTCAGGGCCCAGGCCCTAGGACTGTACCAACATCAGGTTTTCTAAGGATGAATGAAGAACACAAGCTGTGCTGTCCTGACTCAGGGCCCGGGCCCCTAGGGGCTGTAGCAACATCAGGTTTTCTAAGGATGAATGAAGAACGCAAGCGGTGCTGTCCTGACTCAGGGCCCAGGGCCCTAGGGCTGTAGCAACATCAGGTTTTCTAAGGATGAATGAAGAACGCAAGCGGTGCTGTACTGACTCAGGGCTCGGTCCTAGGGGTGTACCAACATCAGGTTTTCTGAAGATATAAGAATCAAGCTGTGACGCACTGACTCAGGGCCCGGGTCCTAGGGCTGTACCAACATCAGGTTTTCTGAAGATATAAGAATCAAGCTGTGACGCACTGACTCAGGGCCCGGGTCCTAGGGCTGTACCAACATCAGGTTTTCTGAAGATGAATGAGAATCGAGCTGTGACGCACTGACTCAGGGCCCGGGTCCTAGGGCTGTACCAACATCAGGTTTTCTGAAGATGAATGAGAATCGAGCTGTGCCGCACTGACTCAGGGCCCGGGTCCTAGGGCTGTACCAACATCAGGTTTTCTGAAGATATAAGAATCAAGCTGTGACGCACTGACTCAGGGCCCGGGTCCTAGGGCTGTACCAACATCAGGTTTTCTGAAGATATAAGAATCAAGCTGTGACGCACTGACTCAGGGCCCTGGTCCTAGGGCTGTACCAACATCAGGTTTTCTGAAGATGAATGAGAATCGAGCTGTGACGCACTGACTCAGGGCCCGGGTCCTAGGGCTGTACCAACATCAGGTTTTCTGAAGATGAATGAGAATCGAGCTGTGCCGCACTGACTCAGGGCCCGGGTCCTAGGGCTGTACCAACATCAGGTTTTCTGAAGATGAATGAGAATCGAGCTGTGACGTACTGACTCAGGGCCCGGGCCCTAGGGCTGTACCAACATCAGGTTTTGTGAAGATGAATGAGAATCAAGCTGTGACGTACTAGCTCAGGGCCCGGGCCCTAGGGCTGTACCAACATCAGGTTTTCTGAAGATGACCGAGAATCGAGCTGTGACGCACTGACTCAGGGCCCGGGTCCTAGGGCTGTACCAACATCAGGTTTTGTGAAGATGAATGAGAATCAAGCTGTGACGTACTAGCTCAGGGCCCGGGCCCTAGGGCTTTGCTTCAAGTTTTTTTTTCTACCCCTTCATATTCAGATATAAATAATGTGACTAAAAAATGGCAGACTAGGTAATAAAGGCTTCATGGGCCCAAGCTTACACACACCTCAGATTACTTCAGCCATGAATGACAATTTGTGTTGTGTCTAGTCACAAGAATGAACCATTGGCGTAAGAAGAATCTCAACTTTGCTTTATTTCAACCATTTCAATGGAAATGACTCAGCTTTGAACACAGCAAGTTATAGACAACATGTTCTGAACTCAACAATATGTTGAAACTCAACAGGTAATTAAGTGAAAGCAGTTTGCAAGTCAACAATTTTAAGTACAATGACAAAAAATAGAATGTTCAAAGCTCTGTATAATTTTGAACAATTAAATAAACAACACATCAAATTATGAAAACATCACCTGGGCACAAAAGCAACTCATTTTCATGGAATGGACATACAACATGCTATGATCAACTCAGTACGACAGACATTCAATGGAACATGTTTGACACAAGTTTAAAGTATAATAAATCAAGGAATGCAAATTTAAGTTCTTTTTAACTCTTTGAGCATAATGCAAGTCCAACCATGTCTTAACTTCTTTTAAGTTAGGCAAAAAAACAAAAAACTAAAAGCAATGCCAAAGTTGAGTAAAGATAGACTTTTGTAAAAAAAAATTTTAATTTAAAAAACACCTAAAAATAAAAACCTGACAAAAATATGGTTTATTTTTCCCTTTAGAGAATTGAATCCTGTGTAAGTGAAGATAAGTAAGAGACAAATTCAAGTAGATCCTAGTCAGGTCTGGATAAACTTCCTTAGGCCTTATTTACTATCGGACGTAGTCTCGTCTCATAACTTAAGATGCCTGTATTTTTAATCAGTCAAGAGCATCTGATTAAAAGGTATTGATTTTGTTATATAATGCAAAATAAGCTTTTTTAGCCCCTTCATTAATATGAAGTTGTACAAGACAATACACGTCACTAACCACTCAATGAACATTCCAAAATACCAGCTGGCATGACTTACTGTATAAAATAAAATATGTGAGACAAATCAGTTGTTTAGAAATAGGAAACTTTCAGTTGATGGATTTGCATAATGATAACTTTTAGACTGTAAACCTGAATGCATGACCACGATCTGAACAAGGATCTGTACAAGAATCTGAACAAGAATCTGTACAAGAATATGTACAAGAATCTGTACAAGAATCTGTACAATAATCTGAACAAGAATCTGCACAAACATTCACGTCAGATAAAAGAGATTGGATGTCTGGAGCCGCTGGAAGCCAACAGTGGTTAAATATTATATAAATGGCAAATGTTATCAATGGGCTCTTACCAGGACTTACATTTTTGTCTTTTCTTACGTACTAATGTCAAACTAAACATTTTTTAAAATGGAACAATCAACGTTAAATTTTAACATAAAATCATGTGACAATAATTTATTTTTCTGTCTGATGGTCGTAACACATCAGCTGAAAACAGCTGCTCAGAACATTTTGCGAATGATGTGCATCGGTTGCTAATTGATTTAGCAATAAAATAGTCCCTTGCATGGACAATGGTGCTCCAGTGAATCAGGTGGTTGCTCATTGATTTAGCAATAAATAGTCCCTTGCATGGACAATGGTGCTCCAGTGAATCAGGTGGTTGCTCATTGATTTAGCAATAAAATAGTCCCTTGCATGGACAATGGTGCTCCAGTGAATCAGGTGGTTGCTCATTGATTTAGCAATAAAATAGTCCCTAGCATGGACCACGGTACTCTATGATAAATTAAAGCCATCCAATGATCTCTCGTGACCTGAACACAGGCTGGTTAAAACTTAAGGCATTTCAGTAGCAGGCTGACTATTAAATAACAGGAAATTAAAAATATTTTGGATTGATTTTAAAAAAGTTTGAAAGAATAACATTAAGTACAATGGTAAGAAATGTTTTGATGCAAACACAACTTTTCTCTTTGTGATTCCAGGGGTTCTTAGCCAGTGAAGCTAAGGACCCTAAGCGACTGTAGTAAAAAGTAGCCATGGGTCTCTATCATTACAGCAATAATGTTATTTTAATTATTTAAGTACTTCATTACGGTTAATGGGATAATTTGAACAACGCAGAGAGTTGAGAACCTGTGAGTATTTCTGCCAGAGAAAATAGAAATACATAGAATTAAATGCTATCATTAGTTGTGAGAGAATGAAGATGGTGAGAGATTAGAACTTCACTAAAATTATTTAGTATGTGAAACATTAGAACTTCACTAAAATTATTTAGTATGTGAAACATTAGAACTTCACTAAAATTATTTAGTATGTGAAACATTAGAACTTCACTAAAATTATTGTAGCATGTGAAACATTAGACATTCGAAATGATGGCCAGCCCTAAGACTGACTTAATGGTTGGAGATAAAATTGAAAGAAAAAATTTTAAATCAAATAAATGTAGATCTTGAAGTTGTCACACAAAGGGAACAAACATGTAACTGAGCCATGAAACATATAACTGAACCATGAAACATATAACCCAAAAAGTTTAACTTCAAAAGTGATAAAAACAAAATATGATTCTCAGAACTTGAATTCAACGCCAGACTCAAATGAACTCAACTTCAAGTTTAGATGATAACCCAACAAGATTTCATAATCACAGGATGTTTAATATTTCTAAACTGTGGACTGGGGACTAAAGCTGGGTTCCTAAGGATACACAGTAGAATGGTAGGGAGACATTTCCTTAATGACACTACACTTGTGATGTTGGCCTCCCTCTCCAGCCCATCCCCAGATGCTAATGCTAATCATGACAGCACTCTAAACAGTTACAAAATAAAGAAAACTTCTTTATGACTCGCACAGCCTTATGTCAGTGAATATACAGTGCAGCAATCTAACACCCTCTAACACTAGAGTAAACAACAGGCAGAATAACATTGATAAATGACCAACATTGTTCATGTAGCAGAATTGAGTTATAAAAATAGACATTTGGCTTTTTAGTTTGTTCTCAGCATATAAAATAAATGTGTAAAACATGAGTCAGGGAATGTAACTCGCATTCTTAAAAAAAATAATAATAAAATAGAATAACTTATTGTATATTTGTGATGAAGAATCCCCACATATCTTACATTCACAGTTGTTCACAGATATGGGCTCACCCCATTCAAACACTGACAATCTTGTTCTCATTTAGCGATACAACTAGCAACTTTGGTAACATTATTAACAAATGAAATGTTGGCATTACAGTGTGAGCTCGACAGGGTTACATTTAAGTAAGCTAAAAATGTCCTATCCCCTTGTGGAACTTATAAGATTGCTCTAATCCATGCATGCATTGATCAATGATCTCAGAGAATTCAATTCTTGCACCATTCTCTTCATCATCAAGATCTCTTGCTAATGATAATCTATAATCACTAAAAAAAATTGTCAATGCTGAAAGGTCTTTGGAATTGGCTTCTTCTCAGAACTCCCTGTTCTTATTATAGTTTCGTTAAAATGTATATTGCTACTTTTTTATAACATGACAATGGATCTGCAACAAAATTTTGATCAATGATTTGTTCTAGTTTTTGCTACACGCAACATTTCCTTCAGTCAGCAAGAAGATAGATAAACCGAGAATTATTCCCCTTTAAAACAGACATCCACCCCATCAGCTCCCGTCAATCGTACATGCAACAGGCACACGCACGTTGTGTGATCTCATGTGCAGTGGCCCAGTCAGTCTTCTAGGGGTGTTACCATAAGCCCCCGTCAGTCTTCACAAGGGGGCAGCCCATCGGGGTTGAGGTATTGGCAGATTTGAGACTCACTCTGAACAAAGATCACCTTGCTGGCTGTTATTTCATTGAGCCTGGATGATGACAACAAAAAGTGATTAAAAAATTAAACCTGAAAAAAAAAGCAGCTTTCCTCATGTCCTTCAGCTAACCTGACAAAGGAAGTTACAGAGAAGAGTATGGTAAGCCTGAAAATGACACAAGGCAACTGAAATATCGGCAAGACGTAATACAAACAGGGTATGTAGGTAGCCTGACAAGACGTCACAAAACAACGCTGTTGTTTTGTGACGTCTTCTCAGGCTCCTACATACCCTGTTTGTAAGACATCCATCTACTTATCTATAAGCCTGATTGCAGTCTCACCCACATTTCGTTCATATCGGCAAGACACCTTCCTCCATGAACAAACAAAGATAACAAGAAGTTCATCAAATGAACGTAGCTTTTTTTGTTCAGGCTTACACACCTACCCACAAGCTGTTCAATAACTTTCAGGCTTACACACCTACCCACAAGCTGTTCAATAACTTTCAGGCTTACACACCTACCCACAAGCTGTTCAATAACTTTCAGGCTTACACACCTACCCACAAGCTGTTCAATAACTTTCAGGCATACACACCTACCCATAAGCTGTTCAATAACTTTCAGACTTACTCACCTACCCACAAGCTGTTCAATAACTTTCTTGCCACCTTGCCTGATTGCATTCACCACCACCCCCCCCCAACCTTTGCCCCATTTTTATGAAGATCAAACTAACTAAAAAGTATCCCATTATTCAAATTTGTTTACTTATGCTACTTTAGATATTAAAAAAGTAAACAAAAACTAGAAATATGATTCAAAGAAAACATCTTAACTATTAAAAATGATCTTTCTATACAGAAGCTTATTGCATCCTACTCTTGTATATATATGTCTAGTCTTGCATTTTTATTAGAGTTTTAAATGTTGATAAGGTGTTGATTTTCCTGGTTTGATCAGGCAGCCCATTTCCTGCCCCATTTCCAGACAGGAAGAAGAAGAATTTTTATGTCTTTCTTCTTGCATATGGAATTTAAAAAAGTGTTTTTATCCCTATATCTTTATGAGGATTGTATTATATTATCTTTGTGTTGTATTTCCAAGGTATAATTAATTGCCTCATGTATTATTACTACTTTGCTCTATGTTCTTCTATCCTCTAGTGCAGTGCTGTCCAACCTTTTTGACCCCGCGGGCCACATTTTTTTTCCTTATTAGGCCGGGGGCCGCAATCAATTAACGTCTTAAGAAAATATTAAATGGATAAATACTTCCTACCTTATGTAACTTTGTCTCCTCATCAATACGAAAAATAACATGAATAAAAACTGTAACACATCTCTAATGTGATATTTGGCTTTGAACTGTACTTGCAATTTGCTTAATTTGCGGTTCGTATTCTGTAACTGCTGCTCTTATTAAGTTTTCCAAATGCTCATCAGTCAAAGCGTTTCGTTTTTTAGATTTTATATTATTCATGATGGAGAATCCAGCGTCACAGACGTAGGTACTACCAAACATGGTTAATATTTTTCTACAACATTTCGATAGTTGCGGAAATTCGTCTGCAGAAACATACGTCATCCAGAATTCAGTTGGCGACGAATTCGTATGTTTATCACGAAGCGGCGTGTTATGCTGAATCTCGATGATTTCAAGCTGCACTGCACCTTCCTCTGCTCCTAATATGGTCATTTTCGAGGCTATATTAGAGACATCACTAGTAAAAGGATTTTCTAAAAAAAGCAAAACAGGTGTAAGATTTCGAATATCTTTAAATCGATCTGTGAAATCCAGCTTTAACTTTTCTAATAAAAGATAGAATCGCTCATTTGTGACAAGCTCTGGAAGTTGTTGAGCAGCCTTGGCAAGAGCTGGGAAGTGAGTAAAATTTGACTGATTTAGTTGGGTGATGAAAAAAATCGAGCTTGGATTCAAAAATACTGATTTCTCTCATTAGCGTTGGTAAGATTTGAAAACGTCCTTGCAATTTTAAATTTAATTTATTCAGGTGATCCGTGATGTCGGTTAGAAATGCTAATTTTACAAAAAAATCTGGTAGTTCTATATAATTTAACAAATCTTCCTTTTTTTTAGACCTGAGAAACAGTTTTACTTCGTCAATTAGGTTCCAAAATCGTGACAGAACCTTTCCTTTGCTCAGCCAACGAACATCAGTATGAAGAATAAAATCCCCAAAATTATTATCATACTCTTCTAACAAAGTCTTAAACTGCCTGTGATTTAATGGATCAGCTCGAATAAAATTAACACTTTTCACCACAACATCCATAACATTTTGCAATTTGTCATCCTTCAACTTTGAGGAAAGAGATTGCTGGTGAATTATACAATGATAAGATTGAATGTCAGGAAAATCATTGTCAGCCTTCAGCAAACCAATGAGTCCAACTTTCCTTCCTATCATTGCTGGAGCACCATCCGTTGTAACAGAAATCAGCTTCCTCAAATCGATATTGTTGTTTAATAGAAAATCCTTCAGTGCTTTATATACATCCTCACCAAGGGTTGTATTTTTTAATGGAATTAGTGTCAGTAATTCTTCTTTAAAGGTCTGCCCCTTGTCAAACCTAACCCAAACTATAAGTTGGACCGTGTCAGTGATATCACATGATTCATCCAATGCCAGACTGAAACCAGAAGCGTTTTTTAAATCCGTAAGCAACTGCTCCAATATATTCCCGGACATACTTTCAACACGCTTTGCCACAGTCTGGTGGGAAAGCTGAAGATAAGATATTTGTTTCTTTATTTCTTCCTTGTTTTTAAACTCAGAAAATAATGAATCAGCACATTCTTGAAAACAAAGTTTAACCGTTTCACCATCCCGATACGATTTTTGTTTCTTCGCTAACAACAAGCTAATTTTAAAAGACGCTTCAGTAGCACAATCACTTGAACTCAAAATCCGGCGGAAAACATTTTGCTGGCCATTTAAATTATTCTTTAAAGAACTAACTTTGTCTTCTCTTAGCTTTGTTCCTTTCGGATATTCGTTATCAAAATCGGCATGCACTGACTTGTGGTGTCTCTGCAGATTTGACTTTTTGATAACAGAAATAGTAGCCTGACAAATCAAACACACTGGCTTTTCATTAAACAGAGAAAACAAAAATTCGAGTTCCCACGAAGAGTTAAAAGTACGATTCTCTTCTGTAACTTTTCGTTTCCTACTCGCCATATTGGCTTTCTCTTTTTAGAAACAAATGTCGTTTCAAAAATCGTTCCGGTTATCTCTCAGAATTTTTTCATAAGTGAATTGCACAGATACCACAAACGCAGCTTTTATTCTGTTTTCTACTATCAGAATGGTTCACACTCTCGAAATGAATACCAGTTACTGGTCTTTTTCCTTTTAAAAATACAGGATGGACATTTATTCAACCCCCCCCCCACCCCACCGCCCCCCACCCCCAAACCCAGGCAAGTTTATTTCAACTTGTTCACATTCCTATGCAGTAACCTGGGAATATCATATAACGCCCTATGTGTCATTTTGATTATCCTTGTTCTGACACTGACCAGGTAGCTACAAATAAATGGTCCGGCCACCGCTGACCCCGCCCTGACTGAAGCAACAGAAAGACATTCTGGATGGTTATATCCCCGTATCGGATTTCAGCTAAGCCCAAGTTGCCCCATTGTTCACATGAAACGTCAAGGACATAAATCTATCAAACCAAAAACCTCTTTTGCGGCACCCCACCCCGTCTTATTAAAAATGCCACATTTCTCAGGTAGTCTCTAATAAATTATCAAAAACACTGAGTCACTAAGCTTAAAGATAAGAAGAATTTTTAACCAAGATATGGCGGGCCATTTTAGACAGGTCGGCGGGCCGCATGCGGCCCGCGGGTTGGACAGCACTGCTCTGGTGTTTCTAGGTTTAATGATATAACTGACGGTGTTACTCTTGAAAATTTTGAATATTCTCCAGTCATGAATCATGCAGCTCTTCTATTTGTTCTAGAAGGCTTTGAATGAGTGTGAATAATGTTTATATAAATAATGTGTTCACTTGAATATGTGGTCACCAACTAAGCGCGTCATCACATATCCCCCCCCCAAAAAAAAACTCCTGGATCATTGAAAAATATGTGTTTTTCCTTCATTCAACATTTGAATCTTTGTTCAGATTAAGGGGGTCAACTACCCTAAATTTCATTTTCTAAAGTATTAACATTTTAACATGTTTACTGTTTTTATATGATGTATATGGACTTAAATAAACGTCTTAAGGGGTAAAATTTAAATAATTTCCAAAAAATTCACTCCAGCTGAGCAAAAAGGGGGGTCCAGGATGAAAAATCATGGTTCAAAAGAAGCATTTTATATAAAAGTTACAAAAGGTACTGGCCTGACCTTTTGTTTTCAACTTGCCATAAGAGTATTAAACATGATAACAAGGAGACTTGAGCTAAAAAGAAAGAAACTTTTTTTTTGCAAATTATTTTTGCGACCTACTTTTTTTTCTCCTCAGCCGTTTAGCATTTTCATTGAAATATCAACTTTGATAATAAAAAAATTTCCCTTCCTGATCATTTTGAATCAAAATGGCTTTGTTACCTTGTTTTAAGACCATATTTAAACAAGTATACAAAATCTTAAAGCATTTGAACAAAGATTTTTTGAGAAAAATGAAAACTAAAATGCAGTATCCATTAAAAATGTTTATTTTGAGAAAAATGAAAATTAAACTTTCATTTGAAGAAACTAAAATTTTTTGCATAATATATACAAGAATACTTAATCTTATTCAATACAAAAACCAATTGGCTTATAAATAATCATAAAATTCAAATCAAATAATAAAAAATTAAATAATTGGAGCAAGTTTACAACCACCCCCAACCCTCAAAATCGCTTTAAAAATATATTTTTTTTTAAAATTTTTTTTTGTTGTTAATTGAAACCATAAATTTAGCAATGACAATGCAATATTTTTAAACATTAAATAGCATACTAAATCAACAGTTAAAATATCAAAAATATTAGAGACAATAATAAAAAATCAGCACCTCCAGGCAAATATTGAGGTCTTCTGTACTCTAACTCAACTCTCTGAATTTCTTTTTTCCGCTGCTTTTCTTCATATTTGTATAGGGTTGTAAATGAAGTTGTTTTTTCTAATATTACTTAAGTATGTTGGCTGTGTGTTTTCTGATGCATTACTGGCACATTCATAAGTTCAGAAAATAATTTCAGACCTGCATAGCTCATACCAATTTCCAAAGATGCAGTTACAGCTTGTCTGTTCAGTGTGTGAATTTGGTTAAATTTTGTATAGGTAAAAGTCTCTTCTCTTACCTCTTGGTATGTTGTGCAAAAAACCCTGCAAGCAACAATATACCCTGCAAACCAATAAATAATGTCTGCAATGTATCATTTGAGACATAGGTGGTGGGCAACGATGAGTGGTTTGGACTGTAGTCGTTAGTGACGTTAGCAAAGAAACGAAGCTTTCGTTTTGATGCAGATGATGTCTGTTGACGGTGGGGGGTGGCCTGGTTATCTTTTACCAGTATAGTGGTTGTGACAAAGGATTGGATAAGAGGTCACATTTCTTCAGCATTGCTGCTCTTGCTAAAGCTATCCGTTGCTTTCTCGTCATCTTTGACCGTGAGGCAGTGTTCGTAGTAAACTCCTTAGCGGCAGGCATGACACTAAACCAAAGTGATAGATAAATAATTCTTAAAAATGTTAATAAAAGAATGCAAAACAATATCCAAGTAACCAACATGTAAACCAAAAAAAAATTCATTTATTTGATAAATTATAAATTATTGATGGAATATATGAATATGAAATTAACCAACATTGAATAATTAGAACCTACTGATACCAAGACCAAGAATAATAAAAATAAAGATATTCAACATTTACAGTACAGGGTAGCCTTAAAATTGTGATAAGGCTTTTGACTTAGTTCATTAGTCTGACTAGTAAAAGTATATGTATTTATCACTGTCAGATAATCACCTGAGCCTGATCTGTGAACTATGACTATACTATTACTATACTGTCTATACTATACTATGATTAGGCTTACAATTACAAAGCCTACACTATAATAATTCGTGGCTCCTAATTTGTTAAACTATAAAATACTTATAATTATAATTAAATTAAGTTTGATTTTAAATATAACGTGTACAATCAATGTAGTAGTACTGCGTTTTCGCTTTGTTTTACTGACTCGATAAAGTAAACAGTAAACTGAAACTGAATGTGACTGTAACTGTAACGCCACGCGCTAAACTTAGCCACTTTGTCGATGTTTTGCTTATTTGAGTACTAATGGAGTAAATATGTTAGCAAAAGCTATTATAACGAATTGTATACAAAATAAACTTACCTTTAATAATGAAATCAATCGGATAATCAACAATTGGTAAGGCAATATATGAAACTGTCGAAAATTAGGTAAGGCGTTCTTTCTCTTTGTTTACGCGTAGTGAAGGGAAAATGGCGGACGCCAACCAATCAAAACGCGGAAAATAGCTCGGATTTACCATTCAGCCAATCATCTTTATTTGTGTACACGTCATACACACTGGGTTTACTAAAATAGTTATTTTTAGAAAAGCGTGTCATCGGAATGGCATTCTCAGCGTAATGTTTAGCTTTCTAACGATACCAAACATGATAGAATCGAGCCAAGGGTTTCCGTACAAACGAGTGTTGAAAATTAGCTATTTTCGGATAAAATGTAAACAAAACGTAGACCCCCACCCTCTTCAAACCACATTTATACCGTTAAAATTGTTTTTAATATTAATTTTAATTTTAAAATATGATAATAGAGATATTAATCTAACAGAAAATAAAATTTTTGAACTTTCGATATTTTTTCAAAATATCGACTTTTTTGTGACCCGTGGATCCCCTTAAGGTTGTTAACAAAGTAACTATTGATAAATTGATCCTTACCATGGTCATATAACAGAAATGTACATCTACAAAAAAACAATTGATAAAGTGATCCCTACAATGGTCGTATAACAGAAATATACATTTAAAAACTATTGATAAAACTGATCCCTACAATGGTCATATAATAAAAAATGTACATTTACAAACTATTGATAAAGTGATCCCTACCATGGTCGTATAACAGCCCAGCAGCCTTGAAACATGACAGGGGCATTGTATACAATGCACACCCCCAGCCTCTCAGGGTAGTACTTGCCTAGCAGCCATATCAACTTCTTCACAAACTGGTAATCCATGTTTGCCATAGAGAACCTTTTCATGTCAAAAACTAAACAAATATTGTCTATGATCTGCTCATCCAATCTTTGGAAAGTCAGCTCCTGTAACACAGATAGTAAGAATTAACAAGCTTTCTTATCTTATCTTATCTGTTTACAGACGCTCCTTCTATACAGAAGATTATTGCGTCCTACGCTTATCTATGGTTTGTGTTTAGTCCTGCATTTTTATTAGAGATTTAAATGTTGATAAAGTGTTGGTTTTCCTGGATTCTTCAGGCAACCCATTCCACGCCCGAATTCCGGACGGGAAGAAGGAAAACTTGTATGTGTTTGTTCTTGCATACGGAATAAGAAAGGTGTTTTTATCCTTATGTCTATCTGAGGGTTGTATTAAGTTATCTTTGTGTTGTATTTCTAAATTAGAATTAATTGCTTTATGTATGATTACTACTTTGCTCTTGGTTCTTCTATCCTCTAGTGTTTCAAGGTTTAATGATTTAACTAATGGTGTTACTCTTGTCAGTTTCGAATATTCTCCAGTAATGAATCTGGCAGCTCTTTTTTGAATTTGTTCTAGTTTATCAATGTTTTCTTTGGTGGATGGGTCACATACAGAAGATGCATATTCTAGTGCAGGTCTCACCAAAGTGAGGTAGCATTTTAGTTTTATATCTCTATTACATTTGTTAAAGTTCCTTTTTATAAAGCCTAAGGTTTTGTTTGATTTTTTAATAACTTCATTGACATGGGGATTCCATGATAGTTTCTCATTTATTAAGACTCCTAAGTATTTTGCATCTTTAGTTTGGGTCAGTTCTTTTCCATGAATGTAATATTTCTGGGATTTTTTCACTTTAACTGCTTTAACTAATAGTCTTTGACATCCAATTCCTTAAAATTGAGTTAAACAATTCATTATTTTGTTGAATTGATATTTTATAAATTAGGAAATCAACTAAAAAATATTTATTTTAAAAACGCCTTTTAAAAATGCAAAAAGTTTACAAGAAATGCATTAAAAATTATCCAACAAATTTATAAAAAATTATACCAGAAACTCTCTACAGAAATTTACAGCTGTTACATTTTATGTCACTCAAAAACTAAAATAAATTTCCTAATTGTACAGTTGTTACAGTCATGTGCATTAGGTGCCATTAAAGTCAATCTTTTTATAAAATTCTATCCCGATGCCACTCAGTGAGGGTATACAACAGTGGTGGAAAAAAACTTCCGGTTGTTCAAAATGGCGGAACCTAAATTTCTCTGCTGTCATTAAAAGACAAAAATAATCAAGCGCTGGAGAAATATACAACATACAAATGTAAATTGAGGAAAATTAAAGATATGAAGGAACTGATCTTCAAATTGAATTCCCTCTATGCTCTTCTGGTTGTATTTTACTTGGAATTGTCATTTTGTGGCTGTTAATACTATTAATATTAATCCGGAAGTTGTCTCACAGCTATCACCAGTGGCTCATAGAAACTGCAACGTGCGCAGTGGCCACACCCCGGGCAACGGCTTTGAAGGGCTGGCTAAACCTGGTGAGGGTAGCCGACGGGTCTTAAACCCTCGGTGATCTAGATATGTCTATCTATGCACGTGAAGACTGGATTCGGTGGACAGAGCGGAGGAACCACTAGTTGGTCAACGGTCAAAAAGGCGAATCTCAGCAAAGCGTTGTGGAACGCTAAGGGCATGACAAGACACACAGGACGTCATGGCCATCCACTGCACCCGTCTCCATCACCAGCCGTCTCGACTTAGTCCTGCCGCTGGATAAGATGGCCTCGGGCGAGAGAGTGAGATCGACGAACTGCGCAACTCCTTCTCACTTAAATCCAAGTCACCGCGCAAGTCACTTTTGTCATCCATCCCATACCAGCGGTCGAAACAAAAAGAAGAAAACGAGGATATTTCCTCTCATATTGGGCGCATGGAATGTGCGCACACTCCTGGACAGAGACGATGCAGACAGACCTCAGAGGAGAACAGCCCTGATTGGTAAAGAACTCGCTAGATATGGCATCGACGTCGCAGCCCTGAGCGAGACCAGGCTCGCGGGAGAAGGAGAGCTCTGTGAAAGAGGATCTGGTTACACATTTTACTGGAGTGGCAGACCCAGCGAGGAGCGACGTGAGGCAGGCGTTGGGTTTGCAGTTAAGACAACTCTTGTCGGAAAGCTGGCTGGACTTCCCAAGGGAGTGAACGACAGGCTCATGACCATGAAACTCCCACTGGCTGGAAAGAAGCCCCTCACCATCATCAGTGCCTACGCTCCAACCATGACTAATCCAGATGACGTAAAGGCAAAGTTTTACGAAGAACTTCACACTGTCATTGCCGACGTTCCAAAGGCGGACAAACTCATCTTGCTAGGTGACTTCAACGCAAGAGTTGGCAAGGACAACGTTGCCTGGGAAGGAGTCCTTGGACACCATGGAGTGGGTCAATGCAACAGCAACGGTCTTCTTTTACTCCAGACCTGCGCTGAACTTGAACTGCTGATCACCAACACGATCTTCCGCCTCCCCACTCGTAACCGGACGTCATGGATGCACCCCCGATCGAAGCACTGGCATCTTATTGACTACGTCATCGTGAGGAAGAGGGACAGGCAGGATGTACGAGTTACCAAATCCATGTGCGGCGCTGAATGCTGGACAGACCACCGCCTCATCATCACCAAGCTCAACATCCGCATTCAGCCTAAACGACGCCCGCAAGGGAAGAAGGCCCCGAAACGGCTTAATGTTGCCAAACTGAATACCGACAGCTGCAAACAGTCCTTTGTAGATGCTCTGGAAAAGTGCTTGAAATCCACCTCTCCGGGAAACCAGAGCGTGGAGGCAGACTGGGCATCACTCAGAGAGCTGATTTACTCCACAGCTACAGAGACCCTGGGGCCCCAGACCAGGAAACATAAGGACTGGTTCGATGAGAACTCCGAAGACATCAAGCAGTTATTGGATGAGAAACACCACCTTCACCAATCATACATCAATAACCCCAAGTCCACGGCAAGGAGAGATGCACTCAACAACATACGCAAGACTGTTCAGCAGAAGCTCCGTCAGATGCAGGACGATTGGCTCGGCAACAAAGCTGACGAGATCCAAGGCTATGCAGACAGGCGTGACTATAAAAACTTCTACGACGCCTTGAAAGAAGTATATGGCCCCACGCCCTCAGGATCAAGCCCCCTCCTCAGCGCAGACGGTAACACTCTAATCACAGACAAAGAGAAGATCTTGGAGAGATGGGTCGAACATTTCGATGACGTCCTAAATCGCCCTTCGACAATCAACGACGAAGCCATCAATCGTCTACCCCAAGTGCCCACAAACAAAGCACTGGATGACCCACCAACCTTGCTCGAGACCCAGAAAGCAATCTATCTTATCTCCAGTGGCAAAGCACCTGGCTCTGACGCCATACCAGCTGAGGTCTACAAGGAGGGGGGAACAGCCCTGACTGAAAGGCTCCATGAGCTGTTTCTCTTAATATGGCAGCAAGAGACGATCCCGCAGGACTTCAAAGATGCCACCATCATACATCTATATAAGCGAAAAGGAAGTAGACAGGCTTGTGACAACCACAGAGGCATATCCCTGCTTTCAATTGCAGGAAAGATCCTTGCCAGAATCCTGCTCAACCGCCTCACAGTGCACCTTGACCAAGGACTCCTGCCTGAAAGTCAGTGTGGATTCCGAAAAGAGCGAGGAACCATCGACATGGTGTTCGCTGCCAGGCAGCTGCTGGAGAAATGTCAGGAGCAGAACTCTGATCTGTTCTCCACCTATGTCGACCTGACCAAGGCCTTTGACACTGTTGGCAGAGAGGGTCTGTGGAAGATCATGGCCAAGTACGGTTGCCCAAGGAAATTCATCGTCTTGGTGCAACAATTCCATGAAGGCATGCAGGCCAGAGTCCAGGACAGCGGGGAGTTTTCTGATCCTTTCCCAGTCACAAACGGAGTCAAGCAGGGCTGCGTCCTGGCACCAACACTGTTTAGCCTCATGTTTTCCGCCATGCTGACAGAGGCCTTCAGAGACGAGGATGTTGGTGTCAACCTGAAATACCGCACAGATGGCAAGCTGTTCAACCTTCGGAGGCTCCAGGCAAAAACCAAGGTTATGACAGACATCATCAGAGACCTGCTGTTCGCTGATGACTGTGCCCTCAACGCTGTCTCAGAAGCCGACATGCAACGCAGTGTAAACCTGTTCTCCAGTGCCTGCACAAACTTTGGTCTGTCAATCAACACCAAGAAGACTGAGGTCCTCCATCAGCCTGCGCCTGGAAGACCCTACGTAGAGCCCAACATCACTGTCAACGGCCAGAGACTCAATACAGTGCACCGGTTCACATACCTAGGCAGCACACTGTCTCAAAATGTCACCATCGATGACGAAGTGAACGTCAGAATTGCCAGAGCCAGCTCCACTTTTGGCAGGTTGTACCCTAATGTCTGGAACAGAAGAGGCATTACCATCCAGACCAAGCTGAAAGTGTACAGGGCAGTGGTGCTCCCCACACTGCTTTATGCTTGTGAAACTTGGACTGTTTATCAGCGCCATGCAAGAAAGCTGAACCACTTTCATTTAACAAGCCTCAGGAAGATTCTCGGCATAAAGTGGCAGAACAAAATTCCAGACACAGTGGTACTGACCAGGGCAGGTCTCCCCAGCATCTTCACCCTCCTGATGCAGTCCAAGCTTCGCTGGGCAGGGCACGTTGTCCGAATGCCAGACGAGAGACTGCCAAAGAGAATCTTCTATGGTGAGCTCCAGTATGGCCAGCGGTCCCACGGTGGGCAAAAGAAACGCTTCAAAGACACACTGAAAGCCTCAATGAAAGCGTTTGCCATAAATCCAGACACGTGGGAACAAGCTGCAATGGACCGATCCACCTGGCGCTCTTCCATCCACGAAGGTGCCAGGTCATGCGAGGCAAACCGGATTACCGCCGCAGAAAAGAAGAGGCAAGCCCGAAAGGCCCATGCTGTCAACCCTCCAGGAGATGTCGCACTCGCCCCCTGTCCCTTCTGTTCCCGAACCTTTCGTGCAAGGATCGGCCTAATCAGCCATCTGCGCACGCACAGAAAACCCTCGGATGACTAGAGTGGTCCTCGTCGTATCGACGGACGAACGAACGAACAACAGTGGTGCATGTTGTGAGAACTTTTAGGGCACCATTAATTTAGAAAACCATTTGTGTAACTTTAACATAACCCACATACAAATCTAAACTTGACATGTGTTGTGTTCAGTATGTGTCAAGTATGTGTTCAGTATGTGTCAAGTAGGATGACATTGTGGGATTTTTTTTTGGAGCTAATGCTTCATTTATTTTTTTTTAAACTTTAACAATACCCTTTTGCGATATAAATGGAACAAACCTAAATTTTGAGAGAATAATTTATTTTTTGACTTTTTTGTGTATTTTTAAAAGAATTTTTTTCAAAATGCATTTATTTATTTATTTTTTTCTTTAAAATGTGGGGGAGTCTGCAATCAGGCTTTTAGATGAATAAATATATGTGTGACTAAATCAGGGTATGTATAGGCCAGATGTTGTTTTCAGGCCTATACATACCCTGATTTAGTCACACATATATTTATTTTTGCTTGTTTGTTATGTTCATTTGAATCTTTGAAGATGCATCAGTAAGACAGTAAGTGGGTTGATGACTACTGTATGAAATACAGATATCTTAAAAGTCATGTTGACTATGTCTAATGTAAAATTTCTTTGTCATTGTGCAATTAACATAGTTAACATACAAAAGGATAATAATATGCCTTAGAGAAAACCAAATGTCAAAATCCAATTATTTCCTTGGATAAGCTGAGATGGCCACTGAAATAATGAAAGATTTGTTAGCAGACCTAGGTTTGAATAAAATCAAAATTGAGAAATATAGAACGTTCTATAGGGTAAGCTCAGGTCACTCGTCACATTATGAGTTTTCATTGTCAATTAGTGTCAATACTCACCAGCAAATATACCGTGAACTTGGTCAACTTGTCTAAGTCTCTGTCTGCTGCTATATGCCTCCTGGCAATTATGTACAAAACAGGTCTGAAAAAAAAGTGCATCGTGAGGCTGGCGGCAGGAAATAATGAGGAGCTAATAATAATAATAATTGATAATTTATATAGCGCTGTATCCCAGTAAGGAACCGGGCTCACAGCGCTTTACATGGAGATCATAACATAATATAATAATTAAAATAACCATTCATACCTTAATAACAACATAAAGGACAGTACATTACACATAAGCTACGCTAATCATTAAAAACAAATGTTGTTTCATTAATTTTGTAAATACATTTTGAAAAGTTGGAATACTACGGATGTGTAATGGTAGAGAATTCCATTGTTTGGCTGCACAAAAAGA
Source organism: Ampullaceana balthica (assembly GCA_944989445.1). Lineage (NCBI taxonomy): Eukaryota > Metazoa > Mollusca > Gastropoda > Lymnaeidae > Ampullaceana > Ampullaceana balthica. The sequence continues at coordinate 1,779,538 of CALYLW010000052.1, read as the reverse complement.
GAATGACCTTTCGCCAAAAGTTTTAGTTCGTGTCTTAGGAACACAAAGAATACGTGTGTCTGCAGAAGAGCATAGCTGACGACTGGGTGAGTAGACCGAAGGAAGTTCAGTAAGATAGGAAGGAGATGAGTCAGAAAAGAAGTTGCGACAGAGAACAGCCAGTTTGTAATCAATTCGAGCTTGTATAGGTAGCCAATGAAGTGAGTAAAGTAGCGGAGTAGCATGGTCATGTTTTTTTGCCTTAAGAACTAGTCTGGCAGCTGAATTTTGAACTTTCTGTCGTTTTTCAATGCGTTGTTTTGGTGCACCTGACAGAAGAGAATCGCAATAATCAATGCAAGCTAGAACAAGAGCACAGACTAGAGTTTTTGTTGCACTAACTTTTAAGTAATGACGGCATGAGCTGATCTGACGAATGGCGGTGTAGGCAGAGCGACAGATGTGATTGATGAAGTTGTTGGTAGACATGTTGTCAGAAATAATGTAGCCAAGATTCCTAGTCGATGTTTTGAACAGTATATCAGAACTAGCCACCTGAATAGAATTAGGAAGAGACAAAGTACTGCGTGATTTATTGTTTCAAAATAGGAGTGCTAACTCTAGTTTCTCAGAGGATTTCATTCTTATTGACATCATAACACTGTGATGAAACAAGACTGGGTCACCTAGTTTGCTTACCTAGCTGGAATGTAATTCCCATTTTTTTAATGAGTTATTTCCCTTAACTTTATGATTGCAGACCATCCTGTGGTACCTTCAACTGTTAGCACCAGTTTTCTTGGTACACACCACTCCCCCTGCCCACCTCATTGGGGTTGTTCTTACTTGCACCACTTATTTCACTGGCCATGGTCATCCCCATGATGACTCCCCCCCCTTCCACTCTATCAGCGATAACAGCTGTGCTGGCTTGTTCTCTTTCATTCACGCCTTACACATGCAAACACTGCACATGAGTTTGTAAGTGCTGTGAGTGAACAGATCAGTTGGTTGTCACCTACCTGACAGCTTTAGTGGGAAAAAAATATGGACACAGCAGAGGAAATTGTGGAAAATGTCTAATTCAGAGGAGAGAGAGCCCAACAACGCTACGGATCCCCCTTCAACACTGTAAGCTTGTGATACACAGGACTGTGAGTTTCTAGGATGATATGACTGACCTTGACCCTAGAAGCTCATTCTGCAACAATTCTCAACTCAAACAGAAAACTCTCAAAGTAGTGCATGTGTTAGACTTCCATCATTCAAATGGCCTCATGCATTGGTCATTCAAACAAGTCATAAGAAATTAGACTCCAAAGTAGGGGTGTGCCGGATTCAAATTTTTGAAATCCAGCATGAGCCGGATTCTGCCGGATTTATGAAGTGAAATCCGACCGTAGCCAAAGCTGGAGCCAGATTTGTAAAATAGCCGGATTCTGGATTTGCCGGAGCCAAAAGTCAGGTACAAAAGTTGATCTATTCTATCCATGTAAGAAATTGCTTTGCCACAATCTAAGATTTTGATTTCCAGTAAATTATTGAAACTTGGTTTAGTTCCTCGTGATGAAATTCATAGCTGACTCTTTTTAAAAGAACACATGCATAATGATGAGTGATTACATGTTCAGCTGCAGGTCAATTGAATCTAAAATTAAAACTACAAGACAAGAGTAGGTAATCATTCACAAGTAATTTATCCTCCAATGTAGGTTTCTCTCAGTAACTTCTCACAAATGGAGTCAAAACCTATTGCATGAGTGCTAGACTTAGAACCAGTTACCACTGAGAAAGACACAGACAATGTTAAAATAAATGACAAAACAATTCATCTTATAACCAGGAATTTAATGCTTTCAGCATGCTAAATGATTGATATATCACACCATTTTCAAAAGATTGCTGATGCCCGCCCTACACCAATATGTTCAGCATTGACCAAGTTCAACTAAGATCCCACCTGAACTCCCAAGACGTCACAGTTAACCCAGCATCACATGTTACCAATTTGGCTTTGGATTGACCAGGGAGAGCAAGTATCAGAACCAGTCAGGAAGAGAGTTGCAACTTTGGGAATGGTGTGACCGGAGTTAAGATACATTCCACTGTTTATAAGACATGCCACATGCTATAAGTCAGGAGAATAAGCCAATAGACATTTCAGACATCAATCTCTATTTGTCTTTGCTTCACCATTTTTATTTGTCATGGAATCATTGTTGGAGATAGGATTGGCTATTTACTTTATGGTCCTACCTGTTTTTAACATCTCTTGTCCTTAGTAAATGGGCTACACCTTTGGCCATTTACTTTATGGTCCTACCTGTTTTTAACATCTCTTGTCCTTAGTAAATGGGCTACACCTTTGGCCATTTCACTGATGATATCAGGATCATTGGCTGAGAAATTGTCTACTCCGTATTCTTTCCTCCATTTGTTGTACTTGGAGATGCCAACTAGAGCTGCGTCAACTGTTCCATAACCACGAAGAAATCGTTGCATTGATGCATCTGTGTGTGCCTGTGATAAGTGTTGAATAGATTGTCAAATCTAGGGGCTATCAAAATTTGGTGATTGGCATTATGGCATTAGGCAAAGAAAATTTTTAAAAACTATTAAAATGAGTCTAAGATCATAAGTCTTGGAACCAATTCAAACATGGAATAAATGCCTCATCACAGCTGCCCATAGCTGCCATAATTTACATAGGAAATGTCTAGAATTCTTTGAGTGCTTTCATTTAAAGTAAGTGGTTGTGCAATTTCGACCCAAGAAATGTTGAATTTTATAATTAAATTTGTTTGCTTAAGACCTGTTGCAGCTTTTCAATATTTATCTCTTGTATAGCCAATCAGTGCAAATCAAACATTTAAAACTTGGATGAAGAATACAAGAAAATGTTTACTGACCTCACTTGGGTTTCCTTCAAAAAGCAACTGTGGATTTAAGAAATAAGGTTAAAACTGGTTGATGCTAATAAAATTTATTTATAATAAGCCATGCAACTGTCCACATCTACAAATTTAAACATTTATTTTATATGAACAGGAACAACGACAAACTCAAAATAGCCTTTTCAATCTAAGCAACAGTGAATAAAGCACTCAATACTCAGCATTAATAAATGTCACCCTATTTATTACCTGACATTTTTGCTTTAATTCAGCAAAGTTTGCTTCAAATTCTGCTGCCTTCTGATCTGCAGTCTTAACATTCCCCGTCAGTCTACCAAGCATGGAGTTAAACACTGGGGAAAATAAAATGTCATAAAGTCATAAAGGCAGTTTAGTTTAAACAGGGGAATAATTCGTTTTTTTATGTATGGGCTACAACTGTAACAGTATTATCTTTCTTCAAATTAAAATTTAATTTGCATTTACTTAAAAAAAATTTAGAATCTCTATACTATTAATAAAAAGTTGGACAATATCCTTTTAGCAGAGATCAATTTTGCTATTTTTTATGATTAATATTAAATGTTATCAACATTTTTGTACATGCAATGAGTTTAGTAATTAATCAAAGACTCATTATCTTAAAATTACAGTTATTCTTCATTAAAACAATGAGTAATCAAGTAAACCCTTTTCTCTTTAAAAAAGTTAATCCTTTAACTTAAACAACTTATTCAATGTAGGTCCTTAACTTGTAAGATTCTAAAACTAAAACTGAAAGTCAAAAGTGAAAGTGAAGTAACAGTAAATTTAGACTTAGAAACTAACTTAGGCTTAACAAGCCGGGTACATCCGCATTTAATAAAGTATTAGTATTAGATATGTAAGCCTATAACTATATGTAACAGTAAATTTGACAGAGACATAGTCAATTTCAATTAGAAATCCCAAATCCAGTTCAGTTAATTCAGTAGATTTCATTTTTAGCGAGTTCAGGTCAGTGCAGTGTAGCCAATGAAATAAAAATAGACTTGGAATTTTTAAAGTTTTAAATTGATTAGAATGTTTTTAATATTTCAGGCTACTAAGTGTTCGTTTAACTTACTGATAGATTTTAAATATTCCTCATTTTAATACTGATTAAGTATAAATTCTCTAGGTTCGGCATCGGTTTATCGATCGTTGCTGATGATGACGAAACACAAAGAGTATTCTTAGCCATAAGAGTTCCACTGTGCCATGATTTCTAATACAAAAGAGTTCCATGAACAATATAGTATAGTATAGTATAGGATCGTCATTTCTAAGTGAAAGAATTTAATTGTTCTCATTTACTTGGTAAACATTATTTTGTTTCAAAAATAAATATGAATATTAGGGCTGCGGAAATTAACGATTAATTACTAAAATATTTTAAAAATTTCAACGATTTAATTATTTTTTAGCCATTAAGAGGCCAATAAATGACGTCACGTACCTAGGGAGAAGGGGGTCCCCCATTTGTGACGATGTGTGGGGCCGTCCATAAAGTACGTCACGCTCCAGAGGGGGGGAGGGGGTGTAAGAAACTGTGACAGTTTGTGACCGGGGGGGGTCCCGCCATGTGTGATGTCACGCTGTTTTATATTAAATTTTAATTATTTTGTTAAAAAAAACTAAAATTTTGTTGGAAAGTGTGACGTACTTTAGGGGGGGGGTCCAAGATTTGTGACAGTTTGTGACAGGGGGGAAGGGGGGTTTAAAATGGTAAAAAAAAATAGCATGACGTACTTTATGGACGGTCCCTGTGACGTGGGGGAGGGGGGAGTTTAAGAATTGTGACGTCACGTCAAAACACGCTACATATAGGCCTACTTTAAATCGAAGTTCCACTTAAATATTCGATATCTTACTATTTATTTTATGACGTTTTACACGGATTCACGCGTTACGATATTACAATGCAGGCCTACACTAAACACATACTACCATTGTTCTAACACTTCGCCTACTTATCAAACCAAATGAAAAACGTATTAAGCTAATGGCAGTAATGGAGTTTCATTCAGAGACAGAAAATGACGACAGCTAATAATGTCAACACACTTGTTTTTTGCGTAGTTGGTTAAAAGATGACATATAAAGGAGACATTCCAGTGTTATTTAGATTTTCTAAACAAGAACGTTTAATATGTGTTACTTATGACATCATACATTTTAATTCTTGTCTTTAATCGAAATTAACTATTAATTAATCGTTAATTTGTCAAAATTTAACGATTAAGTTTGAATTAATCGTTAACAGCCCTCATATATATATATAATACATCATTGAGATAGACATAGGGATAAAAACACTGCCTTGTTACGTTTGCAATAATAAACACATACAAATCCTTCTTCTTCCCTTCTGGAATTTGGTCATGGAATGGGTTGCCGGAACAAACCTGGAAACCAACATTCATAGACTGAAACGCTAATAAATTGAAATTGAATTATGACCTGATGTCCGATTTGGAGCACACCCTCACTCAGTCCTCGTGGCAAAACTTGTTGTTGTTGAAAGTAGGAAATGAAATGTTTATTGTGCATTTGAACTTTAGACAAAATCTCATACTTTGCCAACAGTGACGCATTCCTTATGGATTTGTCAGTTTGTAACCTCAGGTTTTAAAAATTCTTCTTTAATCGATTCCAATTTTTATTTTAATATATTATAAATAACAATTTAAGTTTTAAAAACCAATAACATCTGACTCTCTCTCTCTCCCTTACACACACTCTTTCTTTCTCTACCCCTCTCTCTCAGACACACAAACACTATAAAGCAGTACACATTTTGTATTTTTAAAAAGTTGTTGTAACATGAAAAAACACATTTATTACAGAAAAAACAAAAAGAAAAGTGAGGGTGCTGGCAAAACTCTGATTAAAATTGTTGACCTGTTTAATGGTCAGCTTCTTAGTTTTTAAATTTAGTCAAACTTTACACAAAACAACATGAGAATAACCATTATAATAACAATTATATAACGATAATGCATGCCTTCGAATCGTTTCAAACTTCGAGTCAAATATATTTCGATACAACTAAGAGACAAATAATGCCTTTGTTCATGATGTAACTGTCCACATGTTATAGACGTGTTGACCCCAGGCACACCAGTATAAACCAGTAGACACCAGACACACCAGTTGACATCAAGCACACCAGTGTTTCCTTACATGTAACACACATTGTTGTTCCGAACATAGAAGGAAATGAAATATTAATATTAGCTTTAAAGCTTAACCTTTTATTTCATAAGGTCAAAACATCGTCAATGAACAATGAAAAACACAAAACATTTTAACGAATAAATTAAGACATAATATAATAATTTATAAATCACAGAAATATAATTGCATTACTGTAATATTTGTTAAATATTCATTAGTTTATCTAGATTCTTAAAAGTTTTAATTTTTTTCACTTTCATACACGCGAAACATCTTTATCTTAATGTGTGCAGAATTGGTTACGCTAAGATACCATACAACAGATTATTTCAGTTTCATCACTGAATATTAGCAGTTTCCTTAGTGTCCCACTTTTCCAAATATCAGATTGCAATTACTGGCATTTTTTAAGCGAGCAAAACCCATGATAGGATATGCATGGAAATTATATTTATAAAAACACCAAGTATGTATATCATATTAAACTTCTTCTTCTTTTTCTTCGTTCTCAATTTGAGTTTTGCGTGCCGACGAGTTTTCGCCAATTGGCCCGTGGTCTCCGACTTCAGCCTGCTGTTTTTTCTGGATGTGCTTCCATAGCCTTTGGTCAGCCAAGACCATCTGCAAGGCAGCAGTTGAATTTGTATTTTTATATTAAACCATCTTAACAATTTTACCTAAATGAGGAATATTCTTTCCAGTTGTGGTTTTAACCGTAACATTTGATACTTCTTTCCTCTTGTTATTGCATGTGTTTTGTTAACTAATTGTGCCAAACTTTCTTCGTTTCAACTTTAAAAAAAATAATTATATTTACTTAATTATTATTTTTCCATGATATAGTACGTATTATATAATGTAAATTTAATTTTATTACTTGTGTAAGTTATTTGTAGCGATGAAGGCATTGGCCAAAACGTCTACTTGTGTGTTAGTCTATTGATAACGCTTTAAATTATTGCTCTCATCACACAATTAGCTTGAGTATCGTGTATTTCAGTTTTCCAAACGAGGTCATCTAAATTATATGTAAACTTCAACGTAAAATTACTCTTCACCCCACACTCTCACAAAACACATACAATATCATAGGCAATAAAAGCTGGTGCCCCTAGGAATGCTGTCAGCTGAAGATGGCCCAGGAATACTGTCAATTGATGGCCAAGGAATGCTGTCAGCTGAAGATGGCCAAGGAATACTGTCAATTGATGGCCAAAGAATGCTGTCAGCTGAAGATGGCCAAGGAATACTGTCAATTGATGGCCAAGGAATGCTGTCAGCTGAAGATGGCCAAGGAATACTGTCAATTGATGGCCAAGGAATGCTGTCAGCTGAAGATGGCCAAGGAATACTGTCAATTGATGGCCAAAGAATGCTGTCAGCTGAAGATGGCCAAGGAATACTGTCAATTGATGGCCAAGGAATGCTGTCAGCTGAAGATGGCCAAGGAATACTGTCAATTGATGGCCAAGGAATGCTGTCAGCTGAAGATGGGCAAGGAATACTGTCAATTGATGGCCAAGGAATGCTGTCAGCTGAAGATGGCCAAGGAATACTGTCAATTGATGGCCAAGGAATGCTGTCAGCTGAAGATGGCCAAGGAATAGTGCCAATTGATGGCCAAGGAATGCTGTCAATAGAAGATGGCCAAGGAATACTGTCAATTGATGGCCAATGAATGCTGTCAGCTGAAGATGGCCAAGGAATACTGTCAATTGATGGCCAAGGAATGCTGTCAGCTGAAGATGGCCAAGGAATACTGTCAATTGATGGCCAAGGAATGCTGTCAGCTGAAGATGGGCAAGGAATACTGTCAATTGATGGCCAAGGAATGCTGTCAGCTGAAGATGGCCAATGAATACTGTCAATTGATGGCCAAGGAATGCTGTCAGCTGAAGATGGCCAAGGAATAGTGTCAATTGATGGCCAAGGAATGCTGTCAATAGAAGATGGCCAAGGAATACTGTCAATGGATGGCCAATGAATGCTGTCAGCTGAAGATGGCCAAGGAATACTGTCAATTGATGGCCAAGGAATGATGTCAGCTGAAGATGGCCAAGGAATACTGTCAATTGATGGCCAAGGAATGCTGTCAGCTGAAGATGGCCAAGGAATAGTGTCAATTGATGGCCAAGGAATGCTGTCAATAGAAGATGGCCAAGGAATACTGTCAATTGATGGCCAAGGAATGCTGTCAGCTGAAGATGGCCAAGGAATACTGTCAATTGATGGCCAAGGAATGCTGTCAGCTGAAGATGGGCAAGGAATACTGTCAATTGATGGCCAAGGAATGCTGTCAGCTGGTGATGGCCAAGGAATACTGTCAATTGATGGCCAAGGAATGCTGTCAGCTGAAGATGGCCAAGGAATAGTGTCAATTGATGGCCAAGGAATGATGTCAATAGAAGATGGCCAAGGAATACTGTCAATGGATGGCCAATGAATGCTGTCAGCTGAAGATGGCCAAGGAATACTGTCAATTGATGGCCAAGGAATGCTGTCAGCTGAAGATGGCCAAGGAATACTGTCAACTGCAGATGGCCTGGAATGCTGTCAGCTGAACATGGCTAAAAAATACTGTCAACCGAAGATGGCCTTATAGGAATGCTGTAAACTGAACATGGCTTAGGAGACCTGTCAACTGTCAATAACAAAACTTCAGGAAGATGTTTTTTCTTAACCATCGTATGAAGCATGGATGGACGGTTGGACGTAAACAATTTTAGTCCCCACATCAAGTTCATCAAGTCATATAATTACCAGTTACACATCGTGACGAATGTTTGATGGCATATTAATAATATTTGCTTTGACTTCTCTGACTTATCTGGAATTGCATGACAATGCTATGAAATCTGTTTGACTAACCTCGGATTGCACAAAATTGCTATGGTATTTGCTATTTAAACAATGATCGATGTTTAAATTTCCAAACATAATTATTTAGCTATTAATGTTCATCGTTAAAAATCCTTCATAAATATAATATATATGAGGTGTTAACTGCTGTGTGTTATCAGTTATCAGTTAGCAGTTATCAGTTATCAGTCGTGTAATGTCATTTTTTGTTGTTTGCTCCAGCTCTCTTGTCGTTTTCTGTTTTTCGCTTGACGATGATTTCCTTGAGTATCTTCCACAGGTCCTCAAGTCCGTTGTCTTTCTTCTTGCGTTTGTTGGCCCGGATTCTGCGCAGTTTGACCGCACGGTCGTTTTCTCGATACGACTTGGTCATTTCGCTGGAACAAAGACCAGCGTATTCTCATGAACATCAACATTTGTTAAATAATATCAAAATTTTATCATAATATCAACACTTTGTCATAATATCAACATCTTATAATAATATCAACATTTTGTCATAATATCAACCTTTTGTCATTCTATCAACATTTTGTCATAATATCAGCATTTAGTCATACTATCAAAGTTTTGCCATAATATCAACACGTTCTCATAATATCAACATTTTCTCATAGTGTAAACATTTTGTAAATAGATTTGAACATCTCAGTAGCTATGTCATCTTTGCCTAATAGCTATTTCTCATTTTCATGCGTTTCATTTTCGAAAACATATCAACGTTTACTAATAAGTATCAATATTTTCTTATACGTATCTCCATTCACGCAAAGACTTCTTAAAGATCCTTGCTAATAATAAGCGTAACATCTATATATATAAAAATCAATGTATGTATGTATGTATGTATGTATGTATGCATGTCTGTTATAGCTGACTAAACCATTGATCCGATCGCCATGAAACTTTTGGAGACTTTTGAGTACGCTCCCGGGATGGAAACAGGCTACTTTTTTTTCAAAATTTAACACTCATGGGGCGCCGGGGGCCCATAATGAGAATTTTTTCTTATATGAGCTATATAAAAATTAGTAAGGGCTTAGCTGCTTGGAAAATGAATGGATCTTGACCAAACTTGGTACATAACAACTTGATAGATTATATTAAAGTATCATATGGCATTGAACTCCTAATGTCCGTTCCTTCGGGGCCGGGGGCCCAAAATCTCTTTTTTTGCTGTAAGCGTTAAATACTTTATTCCCGTTATGATTTACACGATCTTGAAAAGCATTGACTAATATATCTATCATGATCCAGATTGAAATGAACAGGTATTTTAAAGTTAATTTCTTGCACCGATTGGGCCCGGGGGCCCTTAATGTTGTTTTTGATAATCTATATATATATAAAAATCAATGTATGTATGTATGTATGTATGTATGTATGTATGTATGTATGTATGTATGTATGTATGTATGTATGTATGTATGCATGTCTGTTATAGCTGACTAAACCATTGATCCGATCGCCATGAAACTTTTGGAGACTTTTGAGTACGCTCCCGGGATGGAAACAGGCTACTTTTTTTCAAAATTTAACACTCATGGGGCGCCGGGGGCCCATAATGAGAATTTTTTCTTATATGAGCTATATAAAAATTAGTAAGGGCTTAGCTGCTTGGAAAATGAATGGATCTTGACCAAACTTGGTACATAACAACTTGATAGATTATATTAAAGTATCATATGGCATTGAACTCCTAATGTCCGTTCCTTCGGGGCCGGGCGCCCAAAATCTCTTTTTTTGCTGTAAGCGTTAAATACTTTATTCCCGTTATGATTTACACGATCTTGAAAAGCATTGACTAATATATCTATCATGATCCAGATTGAAATGAACGGGTATTTTAAAGTTAATTTCTTGCACCGATTGGGCCCGGGGGGCCCTTAATGTTGTTTTTGATAATCTATATATATAAAAAAAATCAATGTATGTATGTATGTATGTATGTATGCATGTCTGTTATAGCTGACTAAACCATTGATCCGATCGCCATGAAACTTTTGGAGACTTTTGAGTACGCTCCCGGGATGGAAACAGGCTACTTTTTTTTCAAAATTTAACACTCATGGGGCGCCGGGGGCCCATAATGAGAATTTTTTCTTATATGAGCTATATAAAAATTAGTAAGGGCTTAGCTGCTTGGAAAATGAATGGATCTTGACCAAACTTGGTACATAACAACTTGATAGATTATATTAAAGTATCATATGGCATTGAACTCCTAATGTCCGTTCCTTCGGGGCCGGGGGCCCAAAATCTCTTTTTTTGCTGTAAGCGTTAAATACTTTATTCCCGTTATGATTTACACGATCTTGAAAAGCATTGACTAATATATCTATCATGATCCAGATTGAAATGAACAGGTATTTTAAAGTTAATTTCTTGCACCGATTGGGCCCGGGGGCCCTTAATGTTGTTTTTGATAATCTATATATATATAAAAATCAATGTATGTATGTATGTATGTATGTATGTATGTATATGTATGTATGTATGTATGTATGTATGCATGTCTGTTATAGCTGACTAAACCATTGATCCGATCGCCATGAAACTTTTGGAGACTTTTGAGTACGCTCCCGGGATGGAAACAGGCTACTTTTTTTCAAAATTTAACACTCATGGGGCGCCGGGGGCCCATAATGAGAATTTTTTCTTATATGAGCTATATAAAAATTAGTAAGGGCTTAGCTGCTTGGAAAATGAATGGATCTTGACCAAACTTGGTACATAACAACTTGATAGATTATATTAAAGTATCATATGGCATTGAACTCCTAATGTCCGTTCCTTCGGGGCAGGGGGCCCAAAATCTTTATTTTTTTTTAAACGTTAAATACTTTATTCCCGTTATGATTTACACGATCTTGAAAAGCATTGACTAATATATCTATCATAATCCAGATTGAAATGAACAGGTATTTTCAAGTTAATTTCTTGCACCGATTGGGCCCAGGGGCCCTTAATGTTGTTTTTGCTAATCTATATATATAAAAATCAAAGTATGTATGTATGTATGTATGCATGTCTTTTATAGCTGACTAAACCATTCATCCGATCGCCTTGAAACTTTTGGAGACTTTTGAGTACGCTCCCGGGATGGAAATAGGCTACTTTTTTTTCAAAATTTAACACTCATGGGGCGCTGGGGGCCTATAATGAGAATTTTTTCTTATATGAGCTATATCAAAATTAGTTTAAGCCTTAGCTATTGCGTAAATTGATGGATCCTAATCAAACTTTGTATGTAACAACTTGGTAGCAGATATTGAAATGCTATAGGGCACTAATTTCCTAATGTCCATTTCTTCGGGGCTGGGGGCCCAAAATGTTTTTTTTCATAAACGTTTACAAATTTATTCCCCATCTAATGATTAAAGATTTTTAGAAATACAGATAAATATATCCATTATAAAATTGATTGAAATAAACAGGGTTATTAACTTTTGTATCTTGCACTAAATGGGCCCTGGGGCCCTTAATGTCCATTTTTGCTTATATGAGCTATATACAAATTAGTTTAGGCGTTATCTACTGAATAATTGACTGGATCTTAACCAAACTTTGTATATAAAAACTTGGTAGCCCATATTAAAAAAGGGCACTTCACTTCTGATGTCCAATTGTCCAGGGCCGGGGGCCCCAAATGTCTCTTTATCTTAATATGGTTGTGATATTATGTGCCATTCTATTTTTAACGATCATGAGAAATATATCCATGATGAAACTGAATTAAAATGAACAGCATTTTGAAATTTACATCTTACATTGAATGGGCAAGGGGCCCCACATTTTTTTTTGTTTGTTGTTGTTGTATACTCAAAGATATTATTTGCCACTCAGTTTTTAACGACCTTGAGAAATATATCCATGATGAGACTGAATTTAAATGAACATGTTTTCAAAACAGTAATCTTGAACCGAATGGGCCTGAGGGCCCCTTAATGTATTTTTTCCTTATATTAGCTATATACAAATTAGTTTAAGTGTTAGATAATGAGAAAATAACTGGTTTTTTCACCAAACTTGGTATATAAAAACTTAAGACCCTATATTAAATTACTATAGGGCACTTAACCCCTAATGTCCATTTCCTCGGGGCTGGGGGCCCTAAATGTGTTTTTTTACTAAACTTTCAATATTGGATTCCCCATTCAATTTTACACGATATTGAGAAATATAGATAAATATATTTATATATTTGTTATGAAATTGATTGAAATGAACAGATTTTCGAACTTCACATGTTAAACTGATGGGACCAGTGCCCCTTAAAGTAATTCCTTTTTTATCTATATGTATTACTTTTTTCTGAGATCGTTGCAACGCACGACGGGTCTGCTAGTTTTAAATAATTCTCAGACCGATATATGTAAGTAAAGAATTCAACAATGGCAGTGCCTTTAATTATTACTGTTATCAGCGATATCAACACATCTAGAAAATACGGGTACCAAAAAAATGTGTTATCAAAATTTCGCCATTAAACAAGGTCGCTTACTCTAATGTAATGTAGCCATCTCTATTGGTGTCCACTTTTTCCATGATGACGTCAATCGCGTGCTCAGTGAACGGAATCATGAGAATCTGGGTGAGAAAAGTTGGGGGTAGGGGAGGTAATTAGTGAAGTGGTCACAGTTATTTAAATTATGTACGCCACCCGTGAAGTTAAATTATTTTCAAAGAATTTACTGATTATAAATATTTATTTTTTTTCTCGTTTTTCTCCTTCTGCTAGTAGTTAATAAATCAGATTATTTGTACATTATTTACTGCACTTTTACTAAGAGTTCATACAATTCCAATTCCTATAGCGCAATTGCACATTGTATTATTTAAAAAGATCTCACGCAGTTCAAATGGAACGCGGTAAATATCGTAAATGTGCGGCAAACCAAATGAATTTTTTAACGCATAATATTTCACGAAAATGGAATATATGGAATATGTAAATAATATATAAACTAGAAAAGAAATGTACATTACATTAAAGCCTGATCTGACGTCATTTCTGCTGAGCTTTTCCCTTTTCTTGGCGTCCAGGAACTGAAAGATAAGTTGATTACCTAATTTAAACTTGATGTGTTGATAGATAACACGTTCAGATAAGACATTCAGAAAACGTACCCAGAAAACACATTAAACAAAATTCAGAAAACATTCAATAAAAGCATTCAGAAAACAAATAAAACCTATTATTGCCTCTATTTTACTATTTACTTTTTATCTCTAATGAAGCTGGCAGGCCACCAGAAATATTTGGGCGCTATATAACAGTGTACGTGTGGACCCCAGATAGCAGGGTATTTGTGGGCCCCAGATAACAGGGTACGCATGGGCCCCAGATAACAGGGTACGTATGGGCCCCAGATAATGTTACGTGTGGGCTACATATAAAAGGCAATGTGAGCACCCCAGACAACAAGGTACGTGTGGGGACCGTATGATAGTTTTTGTGTGGTCC